>PVJA010058408.1:0-10095 GCA_004027025.1 Myocastor coypus
TCTTCTTCTTCTTCTTCTTCTTCTTCTTCTTCTTCTTCTTCTTCTTCTTCTTCTTCTTCTTCTTCTTCTTCTTTTTGTATTTTAGGGAAGGGTCTACAGGGTGTTCAGGGTCTCACTACTACATTGGACTCATAGTGATCCACCTGTTTACAGCCTCACAAGAGCTGAGATTACAGGTGCACGCCACCATGCCCCGACTCAATTACTCTCTCAGCATGCCCCAGGGATAGGGCTGGCCTCGCAGGCCTGGAGATCAAATCCCTGGCCTTTGTGCCTGCTTGCAGATTCTAATCTGCTGAGCTGCTTGGCTGACCCTCCCAAATCTTGCTTTCTTAACAACTATTTTCCAATGTAAAGCATAAGAATTTCTTGGGAGAAGTGATAGATTTCAGGTCAGAAAAAGTAGGGGAAAAATACCATGAAGCAAGTACTACAGTAATGATTATTTCAGGGAAGATATATCAACACATGCTAAAATCAGTGGGGAAAAAAATCTTAAGGATAAAAATACCATAGCTTCATAATATCTCATCTCAGGTATGTCCTATGATAGTGAAATCGGGCAGACTTTGTCAGGACTGACCCAAAGGTGACCCAAGGGAGATGCTGAGCTGCCCAATATGAACATTTGACTCTCAGTTACTGGCAGTAACTTGCCCCTGGTAAACAAGAAGCAAGGGCAATAGTTAATGTAAGACTAAGGTCACCCTTCAGTCCCCTGATGCCAGCTCTGTGTACCAACTTGTGCTGATTGTCCCTACTCAAACATTTGATTTGCCTTAAACTCAAATATTTTATCCAGACTTTTTGATATTCCTTAAAATTATACTGATATATATATATATATATATATATATATATATATATATATATATCCCCTTTATATATCTGCCGATAGTCACTCTGACATCAGTCTGCCTGTAGGTAGAGGAATGAAATCTGATGTTCCCTATAGCTTCAGTCTCTGGGTAGTTCCTCACATGCCATTATTAACAGTTCCTCACATGCCTCACCTTAATATGAAGACTAACATCATCTCTCATAAGAAACACAGAAAAAACAAACAAAAAGGTCGGCAAGATGACTCAATGGTCTGAACGCTTGGGCAGGCACAGGGGACCATGGTTCAATCCCCAGCACCACATTCCGTGCCAGCCTCACCTGTATATGACAATGTCATGAGACAAGGAAACAACTGAGGAATATCACAGAGGTTTTTTTGTTTTGTTTTTTAAATGGAAGGGTCTACTAGGTGCTCAGGGTCTCACTACTAGTTCAGACTCGTAATGACCCACCTGTTTACAGGCTCTCTCAAGAGCTGGGATTACAGGTGCGCGCCACCACATCCAGTCTCAATTGCCCTCTCAGCATGCTCCAGGGGTGGGACCAGCACAGCAGGCCCCGGGGATCGAATCACCAGCCCCTGTGCATGCTTGCAGGTGCGTTTTACTTATTTATTTATTATTTATTTATTTTTATTATGGCTAGCTCAGCCTGCCCTGGGGGTAGGGCTGGTCCAGCATGTGGTGCCAGGGATTGAACTGCAGTCCCTGTGGTTGCCTAGGCTTTCCTAAGCAGACACTTTAGACTGCTGAACCATCTTGCCAGCCCCTTGCAGGTGCTTTAATCCGCTGAGCTATTTGGCCTGCCCTGGTTACAGACTTAAAAGTCAAAAATAAAACAAAACAAGCGCTAGCCAGATAGCTCAGCGACTAAATGCACCTGGTTATGAAGAGTGCAGCTGCTCAGGTTCCATCCCAGGCATGCTGTGCTGACCCCATCCCCAGGGCACACTGAGACAAAGACTAAGACTGGTTGTGGTGATGTGGGCCTGCAATCCCAGCACTTGGGAGGCTGAAAACAGTGGGATCGCTAGGAGTTGGCTCTACATACTGAAGCCCTGTGGACGCTGTAGTCCTTGTACTAAATACATAAATAAAATAAAATAAAATAAAATAAACAAATAAAACAACAACAAAAAGGAGAAGTGACAGCCAAATACAATGTGGGATTCTGGGCTGCACCTTGGGAGGCAGAAAATGGATATGTAGAGGTTAAACAGGTAGAATTCAAATACTATGGAGTTAATAGAATTATACATGTATAAATTTCCTGTTTTTAAAACTATAATAATTCTATAGTTATGTGGAAATAGGCTAAATGTACATGGCAACTTTGTATATTATTTCCACAGCTTTTCAGTATGCCTAAGATTATTTCAAAGTAAAATGTTAAAAGATTCTTAATGAACACAATCTAATTGTGTTCATTAGAACATAAATCATATTTCTTTTTTTTTTTTTTGCTGCTTAACTGTAAAAGCTCTACTAACACTCTGAAATTTTGCTGAAATATTTTTTCCAATACATAACTATGATCAGTGTGTATCTCCTTTTTCCTTAACATAATTTCGTTCAGTCATTGAGTAATTTGACTAACTCCTGGTAGTAAGCTCCACATATAAATGGTCTTGTGATGACCATAGGAGACATGAAAATAAAGGGCATTTGGTCTTTGCTCTGAAAAATTTCAGAATTGTGGGAATAATTCTCATGCACAATAAAATCAGTATGATACAAGAAGTCTTCAGCTCCACATCTATGGGTGGATGAACAGGGGATTGTGCAGTATCTAACAGCTACTGTTTTACCCTATTTAAAAAGAATTCAGGGGGCCTAGCAGGATGGCTCAGTGGTCTAAAGCACCTGCTTAGGCAAGCTTAGGTGGCTGCAGGGACTGCAGCTCAATCCCTGGCACCACCAGGGCAGGCTGAACAGGCCATAAAAGAAAGAAAGAAAAGAAAAGAAAGGAAAAGAAAAGAAAAGAAAGAATGTTTAAAAAGAATTCAACATCTAATATACAGACATAACCTGCACAATTATAGACAGTTCTTTTGCTGTTTAGTCTTCTATTGCTATTTAAATCAATTCTCCTAAAACAAGAGTTAAAACTCAGCTTAACAACGGGACAGGTCAATCAGATTTTCATCCAGGAGTTCAACTAACCTGCCCCAGTTCTAAGATGCAGGTCTCAAGTCCGTGGCAGCTCCCATGCCTTCTTTTCACGATGGCAGGTAATTGAATAACAATTAGTGAATTCACTTTCCCAGCAAGAATTCCTTGCCCCTTCTGTCCCTGGAGGACTATAGGTACCAAAGACCATGCAGCAGATCGCTGCTTTGTCTTCTATCTCACATTCCCAAGCATGCCCTTCAGTTCTGTATCTTTGGCTGCTTTCTGGTTCCTTCCTTAATACTATGAACATGTGTGGTCTCCTTCCCTCACTGCCGAGCTCCTCTGAGGTTAACTCTCTCCTCCTGGAACAGAAGGTGGATGAGCAAAAGCATCACTCAGCTAAAACAATAAGTAAAGTCTGTAAATAAATGCATAATTGAAATTATTTCTCTTTTGGGTGTTTGCCCATTTATACCCACCCTTTCACACATCTCTTTCTCTCTTTCTAGTTTTTGGTGCCTCACAGTTATTGAGCCTAACACTTAACTCCTTTTTTAAAAATTTCCACATTCGTGAACAACACCCTCTCAAAAAGCAGTTTCCTTTACGTCATGGTCTGGGTTAGTAGCACCTCTATCTGCCAAGTTACCCAAGCAAGACTACATATAAGGTTCAGACTTTTCCTTATCTTTCTTTTCAGATCTAAGTGATCCCAAATTTCCACCAATTTTGTCCCCTTAATATTGTTTGTTTTGTTTTTTGAAGCAGGGCATTGACTTACTATGTAGCATAGGCTGACCTCAAACTCACGGCAATCCTCCTGACTCAGCCTCATGAAAGCTGGGATCACAGGCCCAGCCAATTCCTTTGATGTCTTTTATGGTTTACATCTAGTTGTTCCCCTAAAGCCTCATTTAGTCATTGGGCAGCTTCTAGAGTTTGTAATTAATTCATGATCTAATGCTGGGATTATGGGTGTGAGTGCTACACTCACCCTGGGATGGGTAATCTGCATACACTATAAGGAAAGGAGAGAGGCTTGCTAGCTGCAACAGCTGCTGTTCCTTCCTTTGCTCTTTGCTGTCCTCTGCCATGTGCTACTCTGCCTTGGAGCCAGTCAAGCATGGACTGAAACCTCCATTAATGGTGGGCTAAATAAACCTTTCCTTCCTTAATTTTGAGCATAAGGTATTTTGTCCCAGCAACAAGAGAAAAGTAACTGTGACAAAATCTTTCATATCTGTTCTTTCCTATCAGCCCATACCCACCCCCCTGAACTCAGGCTCCTCTGCTTTCCCCTGAACTATTGAAAGAGCTGACCCCTTACCCTTTACCTCTTCTCTCACCTTCTTCCACCTGTCCTCCATGTAGCTGTCCAGTCACAGATGTGCCTCCTCATCCCCTGGAATAAAAGATGCCAGTGTTTCCCTAAGTGTAGCTTGCAGGGTTGCTCTTTTTTTTTTTTTGGTTTGTTTTGTATTTTTTAAGACAGGGTCTATAGGGTCCACAGGGTCTCACTATGTAGATGAGACCCACACTGATCCTCCTGTTTTCAGCTTCCCAAGTGCTGAGATTAAAGGGCACTACCACGCCCAGTCTCAATTGCTGTCTCATCGTGCCCTGGGGGTGGGGCTGGCACAGCAGGCCCAGGGATCCAACCCAGGCCCCTGTGTCTGCCTATGCAGGTGCTTTAATCCGCTGTGCTATCGGGCAGGCCCCTTGCATGGCTGCTCTTGATTTGGCCTTTGCTAATCTCAAATCTTCATTTTCTCTTTCCAGAAGAACAGTTATTGAGAGTTCACCTCATCTAGAAGGTATGGCAAGTGTTTTGCATGAACTATCTCATTTAATAGTCACAAAGTATTTTGGCAGAGCTATTGTTTTTCTTATACTCTGCCTTACAGAGAATGAAGGTGAAGAGAAAAATTGAGTTCAAATTGGTATGGACTTTAAGTGGTGTAGGGGCCTGGTAATTGGAGTTTGCTTTGTAGCTGCATTAGCCATTTCTGTTATGGTCCCTGAGTTGAGTTCTTTGTTCTCTGCTTCCTCACAAGTTTCTACTCCATACCTTCCTTATCTCCTACAAGCTGCACTCCCCTAAATCTTCCTCTGTTGCCTAGTTGCCTGCTGACTTCTCCAAGGCCACCCGCTGTTGCCTAGATACCTGCTGAGGTCAGTGGCCGAGCTACCTCATTCCCTATGCACAGTATATATACCCGAGCACACTTTTTAATAAACGAGACTCCTGTCTTGTCTCCATTCTTCGTGTCTCTTGTCCCTTTTGATCCTTTCTCCCCCTCTCTAGGGTCCACATTCACTGACCCGCTGGACGGGTTAAAGTGGTAAAGTTATTCTGGCATCAAGTTCTGTATCTGTGAACCTGGATGTGCACCAGAAATCCTGAGTGACAGCTGCACACACACAAAATATTGTTTAATGACTTTGCATGTGTTGTTTTCCCCTCTTGGCACACATTTGTTCTGCTTATTTATCCAAGGAACTCCTACTCAACATTCAGATTCCTGCTGTGGTGTAATCTCTGGTAACGATTTTCTGTTCTCCACAGACCATCAGTCATTCTTGTTATTACCTAGGTCTTTAACAATGCACCTGCACACACATAGATGTGCATGCACACACTTACACACTCACACATACACATTGCAAAATGCTGAAGTTATTTACTTAGTTCTGTCTTATCTTTGCTTCAGACATATTAATGGTTTTATTTCCCAGAAACTGAGTGTCAAATATACAAAATATGCATTAAAAATATTTTAACTGGAAGGGTAAGTTTTCTATGTAGGTTTATGTATCTTTGTTTTTTATATGTTTCTAAGAGGTAAGTTGACAATAATAAAGGTCTGAATTTTTAAAATCAGTTAATTATAAAGTTTGAAAGTTATAAACAGTCCTAATATTCATCAGCAGATAAATGGATGAGGAAATTAAGATGCATAGTCAGTAGAATATTATGCATCCTTAAAAAGGAATGACATTGTGATATATGCTACATCATATGCATTTGATTACAGCCACACCATGGAGAACTGTGTCCCACCCCAAATTCAGCTCCAGCCACCTACATGCCTCTGGAGCATTGCTCTACCATTAGGAAGGATAAATAATACATTTATAGGAAAATAATACATGAAATAAATAATGTTGCATGAAATAAATCAGACACATAGCTTAATTAGCATATGATTTCTCTTATTTGAGAAACTTGAAATATAAATAAGAAATAAGAGGAAATAGAGAGATAGATCTTTTGCAAGTGAAAAGGAGACCAAAAGATGTAGTGGGGGGTGAGAAGAACAGAATGAAAAAAAATTAAGATGCATTACAGACATACACCAACTTCCTCTGGGGAATGTAATCATTGCTGCAGACATGTACTGTATTAATAAACAAATATTAACATATGTGACATGTGCATATGTATATGACATTATATTAAGTAAAATAAGTCTGATATGAAAGGAAAAATATCATATTTCCATTTATGTAAAGTACCTGGTGTAGTCAAATTCATGGAGACCAATTGCAATGGTTGTTACCAGGACCCAGTGAGTGGGTAATTTGGGGTTATTTTTAAATGGGTACAGAGCCTCATTTGGAGGTGATGAGAAAGTTCTAAAGATGGATAGAGGTGATCGTCAATATGAATGCAGTAACATCCTCAAACTGCCTGTTTCAAATGGCTAAAGGGGCAATTTGAGTCTGGGCGTTGTGATGCGCACCTGTAATCCCAGCTCTTGGGAGGCCGTAAACAGGCGGATCACTACAAGCCTGATCTAGCAGTGAGACCCTGA
Source organism: Myocastor coypus (assembly GCA_004027025.1). Lineage (NCBI taxonomy): Eukaryota > Metazoa > Chordata > Mammalia > Rodentia > Myocastoridae > Myocastor > Myocastor coypus. Next base: position 6,770 of record PVJA010058408.1, read on the forward strand.
ACACCTTATAGACCTTTCCCTAAAATACAAAAATACATACATACATACATACATACATACATACATACATACATACAGTGGCAACTTGATGTTGTGCACTATTTATTTATTTATTTATTTATTTATTATTAATTTGTAATACTGGGATTGAAATCAGGACCCTGCGCTTCCCAGGAAGGCGCTTATTCTACTGAACTATCTCCCTAGCCCCAATGTTGCACACATTTTCACACAATAAAGCAGCTAAAGTAAAACTGACAAAAATATAGCTATCAAGGTGACTGAGACAGGAAAATCTGCCACAGTCAACAGGAGCTTAAGATGTGAAGAGTAAACATAATATGATTTCCTAGGGAGAAACCTGGAGCACAAAAAAGGATAGTAGGTTAATAAGGAAATATAAATAAATTATGGATTTTTGTTATTAGTGATATTCATTATTTATATCAAATATACTAATGTTACTAATTAGGGTGTCACTAAGTAAGAAATGTGAACATTTTTTTTTCTAATGTATTTGGCACAGGACCTCACTACGTAGGTTGGACTCGTAGAGAGCCTGCTGTTTTCAGCCTCCCCAGAGCTGAGATTACAGGCGTGTATCACCAGCTGGTCTTGGTGGCCAGCTGAGTTCCCCCAGAGGTGGAGCTGTTATGGCATGTGGTGCCAGGGATCAAGCTCAAGTCCCTGCACTTGCCTAAGCATGTGCTTAGTCTGCTGAGCTATCTCACCGGCCGTAGGAAATGTGAATAATAAAGCTGGGCATGAAATATATAGAAACTCTGTACTATCTTTCCTCTGTAAATCTAAAACTGTTGTATTAGATTTCTATTATTATATAACAAAATACTTAAGATAGCTAATCTAAGAAAAGAACAACTTACATTGGTTCACAGTTCTTGAAGGGTCAGTCTGGCTACTTGGCCTCATTGCTTTTAGGCCTGTGGAGAGGCAGCAAATCATGGTAGGACATTGTGGAGAGGAAACTAGTAAACTGGGAGCAGGGGCAGGCAGACAAGTAGACAGGCAGGCAGACAGACAGAAGACCGATCAGGGGTTCCAACATCCCTCCAAGCGTGTGTGCCCATTACCTTTCTTCCTTCCATTAGGCTCCACCTCCTGAAGGTTCTACCAAATCCAATAGCATCCTAGACTAGGGACCAAGGTGTTCATGCCTGGATCTTTTGGTGGCATTTCAGATACAAAGTAAAGCAGTTGTTCTTAAATTAAAAAATCTATTTAAATTAAAAAATAGCTGGACTGTCCCTTTATTAAAGATATACAGGTCCAATTAATCAAGACTATATATTTAAAAACCTAAATCCCAAATTACATTTATACATTGTGTAGGCTGGCAAGATAGCTCAGTGTGTAAGTGCCTGCTTAGGCTAGTGTAGAGCCTGGGTTCAATCTCTGGCACCACATACCACAGAAGCTCTACCCTTGGGCATGCTGAGCCAGCCACTGAGACCAGAGCTGTAACTGTAATCCCAGCTCTGAGGAGGCTGAAAACAGAAGGATCACTATGAGTCTGAGCTATGTAGTGACAGCCTGTACCAAATACATAAAGATAAAATAAAATAAGTGTATACATTGTGATTAAGACATTTAAGAATACATCTAGTTTGTAATCTTTAGTTACAAAGTAAAGAGTATTAATTTAAGTGAAGAACATGGAACAGTGTTTTGGTTAAAACAATCACATTAAGGCCCAAATGTCTGAAATACAATACATCAGAAAATTTCTTTATATCATAGTGTATAAAGAAAGCAATTTTATATTTCTTGTTTCAAATAAGAAGTAACTGGTTATTCAGAACATGAAGTGGAAAACCTCAAATACTTTCGGAGGTGTGCATGTGCTGATACCCATTTCTGCTACCTCCTACTCAGCCCTGTGGCTCTGTTCTAAGAAAACAAAGTGAGTAATGGGGTTTGAGTAAAAAGCAAGCATAAGTGGGGGGCAGGAAATAAACAAAAGGAGGTGTCATTTCTCTTGGCAGTCACACTAAGGGATCACAAATGAACTCTTCTGGACTTTACTCACCCAGAGAGGAATAGGGACCCTTTACTGCTGTTATCATCCAGAATTGGAGCCAGAGGTGACCCAAGTATGGGTGTGTGTGTGTTTCTGTTTCTCACAATGACTAAGAAGTGAGTGTGATTGCCCTTAGTGTCCCAAGGTCAGACCTTAACAACTTTTTAGTGCTCTGAACAGTACCCTTAGTAAACTGCTCTGAAAAGATCACTACACTCATCAGAGTTTTGTTTTAGCTTGTGGAGGATGGAGAGGTTAACATCAGTGAGACCGTCCATCTTCCCCAATGGAGGTGGCTGGAGGCTTCGGAGGAAACCTACACTAAATACCGTGTGCTCAGAATGAGAAGCAAGGTGGGAATATGGAGAGATAGGCCACAGTGCCAGCACACTGGGTAATTGATGACGCGAGTCCCCCTTTGCGAAAGAGAGAGAAGCACAGGCAAAGGCAGGCAGATACAGATAGAAGATCTTGGGAAAGCTACTTAACTTTTGCTGCAATTCTCTCACTTGCGAAATGCAGATTAAAATAGCACCTAGGTGGGGGGGAGGGTGTTGTGAGGCCTACAGCAAGGGACACAGTACGCGGAAAGTGCTCAGGTCACCGCCTGACATAATAAACACTAGGTGGACATTGGTTGTTACAGCTGCAGATACAGGAACAAGCAGATGCAGGAAAATAGCATTAGGTTAATTGAGGAAGGGAGGGAGGGAAGAAAGATGCATGATGGATGGCAGAGAGACGCAGAAAAGCATATTAGATCCGGGAGATGAAAGAACAAACATGATTTCTAAATTGTTTTTTTTTTTTCTCAAATCAGTCACAGATTTTAGTGAACCTACTCACACTCCCTCTTCCTCTTCCTTTATGCCTAGTGGTCAAAGCATCAGGTCCTCTTATTTTATAGGACAGACCCACAATGATTAAAGTACTCTGGGTCTTGGCCAACATGGGGAGCGTGGAGTAGGCAAAACGCTAATGAGGCAGGGATGTGAGATATTCGTACCACATTAGTCTATTTCTCATGATATAACTTTACTTATTTTTTTTGAATTTTTTATTTTATTTATCATTTTTATTCTTGTTTCAGAACCTTTGTTTATTCACTCATTTTTATGGCGGGCTCAGCCCACCTGGAGGACAGGGCTGGCGCAGCATGTGGTGCTGGGGATCTAGCCGCGGTCCCTGAAGCCACTCAAGCTTCCCCAAGCAGGCGCTTTATACCACTGAGCCATCCCACCGGGCCCTATCTCATGATATAACTTAAAAAAAAAAAAAAAAAAAAATT
>PVJA010058409.1:0-10048 GCA_004027025.1 Myocastor coypus
CGCCCCCCCATCCCTCTCTCCATTCCTCTTCCTCTCCTCCCTTGTCTGGTACTTTAACTTAAGGTTATCTTTTAAATTGGGCACATGTTTCTGGCAGAGAAAGGTTATCAAAGACCCCACATGGGGACAGTTCTTTTGCAGAGAGTATGACCCGTGTTTAACTGTAGAATGTGGAAACTTATAACTATGCTTGGACAGCCCCTGTGGATTTCCTGATGTTTGGGGGGGACAATGGCTAGGGAGTGGGTTATATCTGGGGACTGTAATGGGTTGGACTGTGTCCTCTCTAGAATCACATGTTAAAGTCCTGATGACCTTTCTTAGTAATAGTGTGGTTGCAGATGTCATGAGTTGACATCATACTGGAGCAGAGTAGACCTCTCTCGTGCAATGTGAGTGGAGTTCATAGAAGTGGTCACCAGAAGTCACAAGAGCACTGATGCATGAAGAGCAGCTTTATGCTGTCACAAGCCAAGGAACCACCAGGCCTGGAGCAGATTCTTCTTTTCTACCTTTGGACAGAGCATAGCCCTGCCAGCACCTTACTTTCAGACTTCTGACCACCACAGCTATAGCAATTAAATCGTTTTTCTAAGCTGCCCAGTTTGTGATGCTTTGTTACGGCATCTGTTGTAGAGCTCAAAGTACAGCCACAATTGTGACCTAAAAGAGAAAGGTTTAGAATCAGTAGGCTCCACTGCACCCAATGTCCTGTGATCTATGAATGCAGGACTGGTGCTCAACAGGGACACCAGTAGGGAAATAAACAAATCAAAGACACGGTACTTGGGTGACCAGCTCCACCTGGTGTTAGAAAGATGCATACATCTTACATCTTCCTTTACAATGAAGTTAAGCAAGAGAGATGCTTGTCTAGGACTGTGTGGTCTCAAATTATTAACTGGAATGTTGTAATAATTTCTGAACATCTAATACGAACCAAATATTCTTATAGGTTCTAAAAATATACCTTTGACCATCTTGTTTGCTCACCAATATCATGAAAAACTTAAACATTGTGACAAAAAAAAAAAAAAAAAAAAAAAAGACATTAGCCAAGGGCTCTACGACATGGATTAGCACAGAACTTTCCATTGGTAGGAACCACCCAGGATGCCCTGAAAAGATACGTGCCTCTGGAAAAGCAAGTTGCCACCTTTGGCAGATTGAGTGCGTTGGAATTCCCCTCTGTGGTTGGAACAGTAATTTGTTGTTATGGAACAGACACTGGTTATAGATGGTCTTGTCTTATGGGCTCAGCTGTGTCTTTTCAAAAGTTAAGACCAAACCCTACATCCAGCATCTTAGAATTTAATTATCATTGGACATGGTGTCCTTAAATAAATGATGCAGTTAAAATGAGGCTTCCTGGGCTGGGGAGATAGTTCAGTCATCTAAGCGCCTACCTGGCAGCCACAAAGTCCTGGGTTCAACCCCCAGAACCACATGTTGCCCTGGCCCTGCACTGAACCAGCCACCAAAACTAGGCATGGTGGCACATGCCTGTAATCCCAGCCCTGGGGAGGCTGAGATAGGAGGTTCACTACAAGTCTCAGCTGCATAGTGAGACCCTGTGCCAAATAATGCATGAAAGATTAAAAAAAAAAATTGAGGCTGCTGGTACAGCCCCTACTCCAACCCATGTGGATCCTGATACAAAGAGGAAATCTGAGTGTAGAAAGAAACATCAGGAATATGAGTGGCTAAAAGAAAGTCCATGCAAGAATACAGTGGGAAGATGGCCATCTGGAAGCCATGTAGAAAGAACTTGGAAGAGACTAAAGCTTCCAGAACCATTTGGTGATCTTCTAACTTTGAGAACTATGAGAAGATAAATTACCATCACTTTAAAAATATATTCATCTAGCTTTGAGATAGAGGAGGTTCCTCTGCTGGAAGAGCTTCTGAGTTGGCATCCCATTCCTTCAGAAAGGAGCGACATAGACCTCACGTTATGTGACCCCTTCCCACATCGTGGAGGCGGTGGAGGGAATTGTAATTTTCTAGCAAGTCCAGTCAGATTTGGATTTGTTTTGATTTATAGTGGGAAAACCATGGATGTTAGCTACTGTATTTGTAATTTCTCTTTTTTTAAAATTATTTTCTTGTTTCAGAACTTTCGTTTGTTTATTTATTTTCATGGCCTGCTCAGCCTGCCCTGAGGGCAGGGCTGGCGCAGCATGTGGTGCCGCGGATTGAACCGAGGTCCCTGCAGCCGCCTAAGGTTTCCTAAGCAGGCGCTTTAGACCACTAAGCCATCCCACTGGGCCCCTGTAATTTCTCTTTTATGGCAGGTTTCATTTCTGGTTTACCCCTCATTACATTACCATAATTGAGGAACATTTTTATTTTTATGCGATCATGTTATTTTTAAATTTGTATTTATTTATTTATTTTTTTTATTATGGCCAGCTCAGCCTGCCCTAGGGGTGGGAGCTGGTGCAGTGTGTGGTACCAGAGATCGAACCGCGGTCCCTGCAGCTGCCCAAGCTTTCCTAAGCAGGCACTTTAGACCACTGAGCCATCCTGCTGAGCCCTGATTATGCTACTTTTAATTTGTCTAGGCTAGAGGTTTTCCCTAAGAAGCAACAATGTGGTCTTTAGAAAAATATGAAATTCTTAGACTCGTTCTCAGAGTTTTCATCTCCAGGCTGGGGCAAGAAGACGGGGAGCAGGCCTCCACACTCATGCAAGGTCTTCACAGGGCTAGCGTTGCTCTGCTGAGCCACCCACCTAAGGCACACACCTGAGCCTTGCCTGCACATTCGCCTTTCTTGGAGAACATTTTTCTTTTTTTAAATTGAAACCAGCTATTCCCCTCCTGGTTGTTTTTCCAAAAGAACTGAAAACCTCATACCACAGTGCTATTTGTACACTCATGTTTATAGCAATGTGATCTGTCATAGCTAAATCCTGGAAACAACACAGATGCCCATCAGCTGAAGGATGGATAAAGAAGATGTGGTGTTTTCATATTACTCAGTGATAAAAACAGGAAAAAATTTAAGTTTTTTGTCAGTAAATGGATACAACTAGAGAATACACTCTTAAGTGAAATAAATCAGACCTGCATGTACAAACATCATATTGTCTCGTTAGTGTGAGAACCTAAAAGAGAAAAATGGAATCTGAAGGGTACAATAGATACTGGGAAAGGGGAATGATCTTCTTCAAAAGGAATGAGTTACTGAGTTGAAAAGGACAGGAGGAGTTGGGGGAAGAGATTTATCTAGATATGCAAGCAAGATGGTTTGGACAACTGTACTGTGCACTTCTGCTGGTCTATGGAAAGGACCAGTAAATGTTTAATTTGTTTTGTCTCCTTTTTTCAGTCATTTTTCTTTTCTTAATTGCCTGTATGTTTCTTTGTTCTTTCTTCAAATTTTATGTACATAGATCTGGTAATATAAATAGTTGGTTGGAAGACAATACTATGTATTGCAAGAAATACTATGAAATCCATATTGGGTAAGTGAAATTCTGTACCACTTGTGATTTTTTTCTGTTTTAATACTAATTTGTACTCTCTTTAAAAATTATGTACTATTGGCTGATAAAAGAAATGAAATCTAATGTAGGATCCTTGTTATATACTTAACTGAAAGTGGCCAGGACTTTTTCATTTATCTTAATTTCTGAAATATAATTATGACTCAGTACCAAGAACTCAGTAACCTCAGTAAATGATGACAAGTAAAGTATTAACTATTTTGGTGCCTGACTGAAAAACAAACGCTGTAAATGTCAGTCCTCAGATGATGTGGGCCCTAGCTGATATCCAACTGGCAGCTGAGGTGCAAGAGGGTTTTGTATTCTGAACACATATGTAAGTTTAAAGTATACACTGGGGCTGGTAGTGCAGGCCTGTGACCCCAGCACTCTGCAAGGCTAAGGCAGCCGGATCTCGAGTCCAGGCTGGGCAACTTAATTACTTAGTAAGATCAATTCAAAAACATTTAGAAAGAGAGAGAAAGAAAGAAAAAGAAAGAAGAAACCAGGGCTGGGGAGATAGCTCCATGGCACAAGTGCCTGCCTGGCAAGTGCAAGGTTGTGAGTTTGAACCCCAGTCCCGGTGGAAAAAAGAAAGAAAGAAAAAGAAGAAACCAAGCACTGACTCTAATTCTGAGGACATAATCTATAACATAAAATTATGACGATGAACTTAATGATTTAAAATTCCTTAACACTTCTCTGATTAATGTTGGTCGCTATGTCACCAAAGTTAGGCCAACCGTGATTCAAATCTGTTTTATAGCAGGATGCGACTTTTTTTAAAGCAGAAAAGTAAATACTGTTTCCCATCCACATGCACTAGGCTTGATGCTAGCTTTGGTACTTCTAAAGTTGGTGGATGGATTTTACTGGAAATAAACAGTGGTTTTTACTTTGTGTGTGTGTGTGTGTGTGTGTGTGTGTGTGTGTGTGTGTGTGGTTCTGGGTATGGAAACCAGGGCTTCACTCCCAGGGTCTTACACGTGCTAGGCAAGTGCTCTTTGAACTGTAACCCTACCTCTACAAGCATACTTTTCAGTGTGCTTTGAAGTAAAATCTCCACAAAGGAAATGTACTGCAAATAAAGAATTTATGTTTTATTAAAAAATATTAAAATAACCTATGCATATAAATAAGGTAAAGCCCTTCCAACTTTCCAACTCATTGATAAATATTGTATAAAAAAATCCTGTTAGAATAAGTATATAGCCGGGTGTGGTGGCTCACGCCTGTAATCCCAGCACTTGGGAGGCTGAGACAGGAGGATCGGTGTGAGTTCGAGACCAGCCTGAGCTACCAAAGTGAGCTCAAGGCTAGCCTGAACTGCATAGTGAGACCCTGTCTCAAAAAGACAAAAAAAAAAAAAAAAAAAAAAAGAATAAGTATATAACCTAAATTTGACTTTTCATTATAAAAGCATAGAACTTCTATTTGTTCACTGTCCCAAAATTATATTAAATTTGCAGATTAAATCTATATGTATTTCTGTTATGAGTGATATGAATTCTTTTTTTAAATTAAAATTTATTTATTTATTTATTTATTTATTTATTTATTTATTGTTTCAGAACCTTTGTTTGTTTATTCACTCATTTTCTTTTTTTTTTTTTGGGGGGGGGTCTTTTTGAGACAGGGTCTCACTATGCAATTCAGGCTGGCCTTGAGCTCACTTTTTTAGCCCAGGCTGGTCTCGAACTCGCACTGATCCTCCTGCCTCAGCCTCCCAAGTGCTGGGATTACAGGCGTGAGACACCACGCCCGGCTTGATTTATCAATTTAAACCTCATGTTTTAACAAAAATGCAACAACTTTACCAATATAGATAGCAACAGTGGCTCAGAAGAGTCTTCAATGATGCTTCCAGAAAATTCTGGGCCTGAAAGAAAGATACCTGTTTGTGCCATGTCCACCCCTATAACACACACAGGCATTGAACACAATACTTTCACATTCAGCCCTTTTTCTTTTGTTTTGAGACAGAGCCTTGCTAGGTCGCTCAGCTTGGCTCTAACTTGTGATCCTCCTGCCTCTACGTCCTCCCAGCATGCTACTGTGTTGGCCTATGTTGCCATGCCTGGCATACATGGACACCATTTCTAAAAGTTGGTTTAGTTAGTTTCAGTTTATCAGAGATGAATAATTCATGCATGAGAACAGAAAAGACATTTATGAATGATTACAATAATTTAAGGTGCCAGGAATTTAGTTCAATGACTCAGCACCTGCCTGCCAAGTATGAGGTTTCCAGGACATCTTCACCAAAAAAGGAATTTAAAACAGTATTCATTTTTAATTGTATGCATTTGCAAAGAGAGGCAAAAATTCATACATAAAATCATAAGATGTTGAGGCTTAATTTGTTTAATTTTTAAAATTTCTTTGTTATATTGCAGATGCACTGCCATATAGAAACACCAAAAGACAAACAAGAAATAGGAAATCTCTTTATATCATTTCTCTCAAGTAATGTGAATATAGCTCATAAATATTTGTGTGTCTCATTTTCCCAAGGTGCTTGGCTATATAGCTCTACCTATCTTCCTTTAATAATAGCTAAAATGACTTCTCTAATAAACAGATGTCAACACTGCCCTAAGTACTGAATATTGAAATTCAAGGGAACACCTCTAAACAGCTTAATTGAGGACCATGAACACTTATTTATGAGAAGCAACCTGCTGTTGATATCAGTCACAACTTTTTAAATCACAAACAAGTTGAAATCAGGAATTTCTCTTCTGCTTTATATTTTAGCTGGTGTGCCTGACCTGTGATTAATAATTCCAGGGCTTGTATTACTTATGATGACATGCCTAGATGATAAATCTGTAGAGTGACTGTCTTAGCTGTGTTTCTCATTGTTGATATAAAATACCCACAACTCAAAGTTAGGGGAGGAAAGGTTTATTTATTATTATTTGAATTTTGAGACAGGGTCTCATTAGGCAGTTCAGGCTGGCCTTGAGCTCACTTTTGCAGCCTAGGCTGGTCTTGAACTCGCACAGCTCCTCCTGCCCCAGCCTCCCAAGTGCTGGGATTATAGTGCCACCATGCCCTGTGAAAGGTTTATTTTGGCTCAGAGTTTGTGAACGTTTCAGTTTATAGCTGGCTGGCTCCAGGGCAGGGCAGCACAGTGGAGGGCATCACACAGGAGAAATGGTTCATGACGGGCAGAAGGCAAGAAGGAGCTGGGCGTGGTGGCTCACACCTGTAATCCCAGCACTCGGGAGGCTGAGGCAGGAGGACTGGTGAGAGTTCGAGACCAGCCTGGGTTACAAAAGTGAGCTCAAGGCCAGCCTCAACTGCATAGCAAGACCCTGTCTCTCAAAAAGACACACACACACACACACACACACACACACACACACAAAAAAAAAAAAAAGAAGGCAAGAAGGCAACAAGACAGCAAAGCAGCAAGGGAGCGGCTGCAGCAGCTCGCCTCTCCGTTTCAGGCTACCTGCCCTTTGGGGGGGTGCCACCCCCATGTAGCCTGAGCCTTCTTACCCAGGACTACGCCTAACCAGTCAGTGCACTAATGTAGGAATCGCACAGCTGTGATCTCAGCACCAACACCTGCCTGCAGCACCACACCCTCTAGATCCAGTCACCCTCTGAGAAGGCCCGCCTATGACCACCTGAGGCTGTAGGAGGACATCTAGGCACAAGCTATTAATTTTCATATATATAATAAGAATCAATGGTTAATCTTCCAAGGTGACTTGATGATAACTCAGATATAGGTCTGACTTCATTAATCCTTTGCTAATTCATGCATTCTTTAATAAATGCATATTACACATCTGAACACTACAGCTATGGGATTAAAGAGAACCAAAAAAGTCCTATCATGAGGGATTTTGCAATCCAAAGTGGCTTAGAATACAATCTGACATGTAAATTAAATCTAAGAAATACTTGCTGTTATAGTGACATTATACTGACTGCTGCAAGAATAGTCATATTCAACCTTCACAATGAATTTATGATGTTGGTGCTGACTCAATCAGGTGGGTAGTGGGTTAGCTTCGTGTCTTAGTGGCAGGATGCTTTGACCTTGGAAATGGATGTGTAATCTCATTCTTGGTTGCCAAGAGATGCCATTTGGCTTATTAGAAGCTGTTTGGAGCAAATGGCTTTTTTTCATTAGAGAAAATTTATTGAATAACGACTATGTGCCTAGTGCTGTGCTCTACATTAGTTAAGAAACATAAAGCTAATTTGTTCCCATGAAGAGCAAGTGTTCTGGTTGCATTACTATCTTCATTTTAATTCCCTTTCAAAATGGCATCTAGTGAGGAGCCTGTGATGTTTATATTTCCTACTTCCTATCAGAATTCTTAGGGAAAGAGAAATATATGAAAGCTTGAGGAGCTGGAAATGAAGAACAGAAGTATTCCAGACCCTGACAAAAGAGCAGAAGTGGGGCCCGGCGGGATGGCTCAGTGGTCTAAAGCACCTGCTTGGGAAAGCTTGGGCGGCTTCAGAGACCACGGTTCGATCCCCGGCACCACATGCTGTGCCAGCCCTGCACTCAGGGAGGGCTGAGCCGGCCATAAACATGAGTGAATAAACAAATAAAGCTTCTGAAACAAGAGCAGAAGTATTTCCTTACCTCCCAGTGATGCCCTGAGTAGGAATGTCTACCTTGTCCTAATACACAGGAAACTGAACCCTCCAGATGCCTCTTAAAGCTTCTGTCCTGGTCTAGCACTGCAAGATCTAGACTGAAAACCAAGCCAAGGCAACCCAAACACCAAAAGGCATCTTTTGTCTGCTGTGGCAGCTCATCTTTTACTCGACCGAACTGCCATTTTCTCGGCCTTTCAGTCAGCCTCTCCCCTGGGCCTACTGTTTCCTTCTATTTAGCAAAGGAAATTCAACTCCTTGAAAACAATTGAATCAGAAACGAATGCGTTTCTTCTTGGACTATAAAATCTCCCTAAGGAAAGGGCTCAGATCCTTTCAGAGTTTGGTGTTATGCAGTCAGCAGGATGAATAAAATCCCACTGGTTTCATGAAACCACACCAGATAAAGGTAGTTTGGTAGCTGTTTGAATTAGAGCAAGTAGCTGAGTACAGCAACCTACTAAGCAGTTATAGATTTAAAGGGATTATTTGGCCAGTAGCTAAATATCAGATAATGAAACTAAGGACATCTATTCATCCTCTTTGGCACATTTTGGGTCTAGGTAGTTAATCCCTCATAGGATTATGAATGAACAAACACACGAGGAAACGAGGAAACGTGGGGTACCCATTAGCCACTGTGCATAATGACCAACCATAAAATCTCAGAGTTGTGTTCCAATACCTATTTATTCTCACGTACCTGGGGGTCAGCCAGGGAGTAGTCTAGGCTCTGCATATTTAAAGATACTCCCCTATAAGGGAAGTATTTTCTTTTAGGCAGAAGTTATTTTTATTCATTTGCAGTTAGATAAGCCCAACAATAGTCAAGTCCAACCTGATTGTCAGGGTGCAGCGGTGAATGTTCTAGACATCTTTCCACAAATGTTAGTCAACGCCATGGGGACCACAATAAACCTGGAGCCCAACAGCGATGGGGCAGAGGAAGTTGGTCCAGTGTACTATAACTTAAACCCTTCACCTGAACAACTGACTTCTTTGGGAGGCTGAGCAGGAGGAACTCAAATTTAGGCCCACCTGTGAGGAACCAAGAGCCACAGCAAGACCTTGTTTTAAAAGGGGCAGGCAGGGCAGGTAGGCAGGCAGCTTACCAGGAAGGCCCTGGGCTTCCACAAAAAAGTGGAATTTATTGGATCTTTTTAAAGCTTGGGAGTGGATCCCAGGGCCTCAAGCACTCTAGCAAGCACTGTAACACAAAGACCCACCTAGAATGTCAGCAGTTTTAATAAGCGAAAGCCTTGAACTCCCAGCAAACAGGCTAAATGTTTTATCAGTTTTTTTTAAAAACTTCATTTATTTATGGTATGGTTGGCTCAGCCTGCCCTGAGGGTGGGACTGGTGCAGCATGTGGTGCTGGGGATCGAACCACGGTCCCTGTGGTTGCCTAAACAGGTGATTCAGACCACTGAGCTATCTCACCAGTCCCCTGTTTCACCAGTTTTGTCTTTTACCTTTAGGTTGGGTTCTACTCCCAGACATCTGACAGGAACCAGGAGAACTGAACCGGTATGCTGCTAGATTCAGCAAAACCCTTGACAGAGAAGGAGCATGACTTTTATTGATCATCGGGCTGCAGGTTCATGGCATAATTCAGGAATAGATCCAGGGCCTGGGGGCTGGTGATTTCTTCTGGCTGGCCCTAACGGCTTTCAGTGAGGCCTCCAAGTCATTGGCAGGCAAATTGTGCAGGAAGGGCAGGCAGGGCTGCAGCAATCCCTCCCTGCAGCAGGGAAATGGGCTGTTCTAGCCTGCAGGGTACCAAGTCTGCTGCTCTAGGTTCTTTGACAATTTTTGTTGTCAGGAGAATGTTCGTGGTTCAGAGCATGGACTTGCTTTGGTCCTAATCCATCTTGCTCTTAGAGTGGCTTTACCTGTTACCCATGTTCTGTGCAATTGGTTTTGCTCCATA
>PVJA010058410.1:0-10086 GCA_004027025.1 Myocastor coypus
CGGCTACCATTGTTAAATTTAAACAATAGAAAATATTAAATTAAAAAAAGAAAAGAAGTGAAGCAATATCCTAGTCCTATGTGTGAGTCTCACCGTTCTCGCTCTAAATCTTTCCTGAAAATTTGCTGGACTCAAAATCTGTAATGGATTTTTATTGTCCACCATCTTGAGCTGCAATGCAGAAAATCCGTAGGATCCTGTCCTTTCCTGCTTGTGCAGGAAATACCTGAGCTGAAGAAAAATCAGCGTCATCAATACGCGTAAGCATGTTTGTGGCCACAGAAAAATAGCGACAGTCAGCTTCTCTCAAATCTGTACAAAAACAACTTTAGTAGCACCCTGGGCCTCCCAGCAATCAGTGCTTCACACACTAAGGTTCTGTGACTGGCAAGAAACTGTGCGACCAAAAAATGTCAACTTCTAATTTGGACAACACTGAGATGCATTGTGCGCAGGACATTAGAAGCAGCGCGGCCTTCCGTGTTCGGAGGAGCTCATCGTCAGGGGCTGACGCACAGTGAATCACCATCGCCTGACTCAGTTTGAGCGGCCAGGGGATGGGGGTGTACAGAGAAGTCATTACTAGTGGGTACCCCATAAATTATTCTCCGTTACTCATAGTAAAAAATATCAATGAGCAGGGAGCATTTTTGTTTGTCTGTGACAGCCATTATTTAGTTACTCTAGGACCAAAATATGACCCTGCTACAACTTTCCTGGCTCTTTCAATCATTGCTGCACAGCAGTTCCTGCCTGATTTATTTCCTAAGCGACAATTTCTTGTGATTTGCTTAGCATCCCTACTAGGATATCTTGTACTATTCCCTCTCTAGGGTGCTAACAAGGATAAGATGGCGTGGGAGGTGATATTGGCATCCTTCTGACACTCAGGCCATGAGACGGGGATGCTCCGTGGGGCAGGCAGGGGCCACATTACTTCTCTTTTCAGGGGCGTAGGCGGAACATGCTGCGCCAGCCCCGGGAACCCCACTGCAATCTCTCTCTTTGGCCCCACATATATGAAGCTCTGATAAATTTTCGGTATGCCAAATCTTGTACTGCCAGGTTAGGGCTTCTGCTAGGAATAAAAGAAAATGACACAGACCCTACAAAAGCACAAGTCAGGCAAAGATAGGTAACTACAGTAGGAGGCTGAACAGCCAAATGTCAGAGAGTTTGTAAGCTCTAAGCAGAGCATCCCTTGGTTAGAAGAACGGCAATTGTCAGGTGAAGTCAGAAATCCTGAAACAACACAGCCAAAGGCAACTAAGGTCACCTGTAAGGAGAATGACACTGAGGATGGTGCCAGAATTTTAGGGTGACATGGGCCAGCTATCCCACAAATATATTGACTGGCAGGAGAGAAATGGAGCCAACAAATGAATCTTGCCTGTTTTTTTTTTTTTTTTTAATACATCATCTTCTCTAGGAAGAAATTGAAAACACATTGCTTACCTTTACACTTTTTAAATCTATGGTAACCAAAAGTCCTATATCACATGTACTGTTAAAAAAAATAGATTTCATAGAATACAACTTCCCTGTGAAGAAATAAAGCTAAGACTGCAGTAACATGAGACTGACATCCCCGAAAGGTGAACCTACATCTGCCTTGCAATCTGTCTTCCTCAGGAAGCTCCCAGAGAATATTAGATAGCAAGGACATGAGCTATTAGAATCAATATTCCTGAAAAGATCTCACTGGCAAAGTCCTTACATAAAAACAATGCATAAGCTGAGAAACTTAGTTTGAGCCACAGAGGAAAAGAAAGACAAATGAAAATTTTCATAATTGAAATCCTGCTTATCCAGGATATGTTCTACATGAAAATCGTTGCATTATATTGAGTCCTAAGTTACCATAAACATCTAAGCAAGTCTGTAAACTTTTACTCTTCCACCCGAATATTAATGGGAAACCTAAATAAGAAAGATGAATCTGGCCAACAACAGATAATTTTATATCTATATGAAGTGCAAAGACTGGTGGAAGGCAGTGTTTAAAAAGAAGAGATCAAAACGGTGAAGACTCATGTATGTGCTCTGTCTCTGTCCAACAACAGCCAGAAGCCAGCCATCCAAGCTGTACCCATAGTGAAGCTGCCCGACTTTGAGTACCATCATCCGTAGCAAAGGCCCCAGAATGCCAGCTGTCACTGGCACTCTTTCTTCTCCTGACCACCCTGCACATCTCCTGTACCTTCCCTAGCTATTTTCACCAGCCAGGCCGTCCTCCCTACAGCTCCCTCTGAGCCACAGGCCATCCTTTTGAGAATTCCCTCTCAGCTTGCGCTTGCTTCACTGAAAGTAAGCTAAATATACCAGGCATGAAAAGATTATCCCTCACTTTATTCTAAAGGGATTCGAAGGCAGAGTGTTGATCTATAGACCACATAGCACAAGTCTCCTTGGGACCAAGGCCACGTGGATCACTGGGGACCCTTCCTCTGGAAGTGGACTGTGCAATGTCTCTATTCCCTGTGTTTCCAGGACAGAGTGTAAACACCACCCAAAACTGATTTTTTTTTCTCAGACATATTCCTACTTTTCTTATCCCAAATAATAAGGTCTATAAACAACCCTTCTTTTCAAGTTGTATAAATAGTTTCTTCAGACTATAATTTCCATCTTCTTTCCTGACACATGATTAAAAGAACTAAAGAGGGAGAAAGTCTTAAATATCTAATTACCTTTATCAAAGAGAACATTTCAAAAACAAGGAAAGGTGTTTAATTTGTTTTGTTAATTTGGGTTGTTTGCCAGGTGTTACATTCACCCCTGTGCTCAAAAAGAGTCTTTATTTTTTAATGGGAAAATTCAATTTTATGAGAACATTCTAACTTTGTGAATACTCTTGACTAAGTTATTATATCAAGTGGCAATTTTAATTTTTTTACTGTATTTAGTACAGGGTCTACAGGGTTTCACTGCACAGAATGGACTTGTAGTGATCCTCCTGCTTTCAGCCTACCAAGTGCTAGGATTACAGGCATGCCACAACACCCAAGGGTGGGGTCAGCACAGCACTCTGGGGATGGAATCGCAGTCCCTGCAGCTGCCTAAGCAGCTATTTTAATCCACTGAGTTAGCTAGCTGGCTCTCAAGTGGCAATTTTAATTCATCAAGTTAAATAACTGCAGAATTTAATTCATTCTATTCAAATTTATTAATCTTAAAAGGACAGGAAAATGATTGTTTCTATTGAATCTTCTTTTCCCTTTCTCAGTCAAACCCAACAAGTGTCAGTTGTTAAGAGGTACCATTGCAAATATGGGAATACCTGTCCAAGAAACCACTCGATTACATTTAAGAAAGTAAAATACTCTGGGAATAATCGATCTCCTTTTTGTATGTCTGCAAGCCATCCTGAGATGAAGAAGAAGAAAGTCAGAAACACCTGAAAGACAAAATCTCGCTAAAATGCTCCATTCTGAAGGAAGTAACCAGGAACACAGAAAAGCTTGCCAGAAAGGCGGTGGTACAGAAAGTCCTTCTGAATTTGTTTGTTTGGTTTTTTTTTTTTTTAGAATTTTTAATTTTTATTTATTTATTGTTTTCTTGTTTCAGAACCTTTGTTTGTTTATTCACTCATTTTTATGGCCAGCTCAGCCCGCCCTGAGGGCAGGGCTGGCGCAGCATGTGGTGCCAGGGATCGAACAGCGGTCCTTGAAGCCGCCCAAGCTTTCCCAAGCAGGGGCTTTAGACCACTGAGCCATCCTGCCGGACCAGTCCTTCTGAATTTGGAACCGCTTCTCCTGCCATGAAGATTGCAACACCTCGGGAGTCAGAAGAACTCTCTACATCGCCACTTTGCTTTTCTCTCACTTGAAGGGAAGCAGAGCGCACTTCCCCGTGATGACTTCCTCAAGTAACTGCAGACTACCACGGGTGCTCAAGGAACTTGAATAACAAAAGAAGTGGGGATAAAGATGCGCGCTAGAAGGCTGATCGACTTGCTGAAAGAAAATGATAAAGGCCTGTTGGTAGATTCTCTGCCTCATTGCAATTAAATAGCACCAGAATCTCCCGGAAGAATTCTGAAATTTTGGCTGCTACTCTCTGAAATCCCACAGATAAAAGAAAGCACAGGGCCACAATGTACAGAAGGAAATGGTGTAAGGGCTGCCATAATTGAAAATAGCACTGAACTCGTGGGCTACAAATTAGAGCCCAGGAGCACCTCAAAAGAGGTGGGGTGGGGGAGCATCTGATGCTAGTGTCTTCAGGGGACACTTTCGAGGGGTGTGTACTCCATGGCCCAGTGTATTCCTGACCCAGGACTTGGTGCTGCGTGTCTCTTGCTGCAACACAGCCCTTTTAGCCTGGGCCTGGAGAAAACTCAACTTTGGTTTCTTTCTCTGTATGTCCAGTTGGCTCACAGGAAGAGTCTGGTGTTTGACTCCTGCTACTCTGCTGACCAACTGTTGGCTTTACAGTCACTGCCTGGTCATTAGAGGAAACACATCCACGTGGCCATGTCTGATGTCTGCCACCCTCTAGGAAAGAACTGATTCCCTTGTTTACAAACAGCTTCAATTTTCTAGGCAGTTATTTTCAGTTATCTTCTCCTTACTCCCGCTGGCTTTCAGGCACACACATTTGACTTGAGGGAAAAAAAAAAGGAATGAGGCACCCTCTCCCACTATTGTAGTTAGGGTCTGCAAGGACCTAATTATAAGATTATTTTATAATCGCCACCAAAAGAACAAAAGACTGCAAGAAATCTGTCCACATACTAATGACTAAAAGAATCCAAGAGTCCAGATCCCATGGCAATGTCCTGCATAAGACAGGCTGAAGACTTAGAGTTCATAACAAAAGTCCAGCCAGAGACCTAGAGCCCACAGTGATGTCCCTTGTGAGTCTGTTTTACAGCTCTGTACTGCAAAGGCCCACAAGACAGCAGTGGAAGCTAGAAAGTCTATGCCAGTCAGATGAAGGATCTGTGCTATCAGGCTTAAGGGTCTGCCCTAAAGCCAGGCAGCACTCAAAGTAAAGGCTGGAGCTCGTCCCAAAAAGAGCCACAGCCATCCTCAAGGACAGTGAGGCCCCGAGCTCCTCCCACACTGAGAACAGCTGAGTCTACATCAGGAGAGACAGTGTGGTGAGCTTCTCCAGGAACGCTGCACCATCTTCTCCTCCAGAGTCAGGAAGTGATGTTCTAAGTAAGGAGCACAGAGCACCCAAAATGAACCATAGCCATTCTCCATGACAACAAGGTTGGAAATACCCCAAAAAGTTTTATATGTTTAGAAGTTGATTGGATTTGAGAGATAACTAAGTCAGTAGTAGAAGTATCACTGATCAGTCCAGAGGCTGAATGCCGTTAGGAGATAGGATCCTGTTGAAAGTGAGTCACTGGGAGTATGTGCTGGAAGTGTCTGCTTTTATCTCCATCCTTTCTATTTCTTGGATGCCACGGAATGAGTAACATTCCTCTACCCTGCCTTTCCATCATGCAATTCTGCCTTGGAGTTAATAGCCATGGACTGGACCCTGTGGAAATCGTAAGCCAAAATAAACTTCTCCAAGTTGTAGGTTTCAGGTATTTTGTCCCAGCAATAGGGAATCAACTAATGTAAGTTAACTACGGCAATTACTAACACCACAAAATACTCCACAGAGAAGTAAGGACTTGATCTATGTCTCATGGGTCAGAAAAAAAAAGACACTACTAGAGCCTAATAGTGGAATTTATTTATTTATAGTGTAACCCTAGGAATATTTACTTGACATTTGTAGCATAGGTTCTTCAACTATAAAGTGAAAATTAACAATGGTTTTAGGACTGGGGGTATAGCTTAGTTGTAGAACATTTGCTTAGCATACATGACACCCTAGATTTAATCAGAGAAGGAAAACTAGAGGAAAAACTGTTGCCAGGTATGGTGTCATGTGTCCATAATCCCAGTACTCTAGAGGGTGATATAAGAAGATCACCATGAGTTCAAGGCAGCCTAGGCTACATACTGAACTCAAGGCTGAACTATGGTGCAGCTCTATCACAAAAAATAAATAAATAAATGTAATAGGAGAGCAATTATCTATATTTATAAAGAGATTACATTTACATATTCTATTGTAAAAGCTATCATCAAAATTAAATGATACATAAAAAGACTCTAGGAATAATTCTTGACACATAGAGTAGTTAATAGCTGGTAGCTATTATTGTTATCAACATTGTTATTCTAAGATTTTTCCCAAGTGAATTTTTATTAGTCTATGACATTTTAATACCACCATTTAGAAAAATATAACTTGCCTCCTTTTGTTTCATGTTTTCTCTTCTTCACATCTACTCCCCAACAAGGTCCACTTCTAAAGAAACTGTAGTGGTTTGTGTGACAATCCTAGTTTAATTACATAGTAGCAATCTTAAAGTTATATAAATCATGGTACACAGTCTTAAATTACTTCAACTTACTAAAGCTAACAGCAATTTGACTTCTACAAATGCTAAAATTTAAGTCATTATGCTTTGCTTTTAAACTCATTAAAAAGATCACTTTTTAAAACTGAGCATAGAGAAATCCTATCTGTTTCAATTTTCCAAACCTAATCCCTGTTTTGAGGCCAAATTTGCCATTTTTATGACCACTTCAAGATTGGCTAAAGAAATGGCTCTGTGCGTGAAGATGTCCTCTCTGCTGAGTTTCTTTTATTCTAAGATGTGGTGAAAAGTTTTTTTTTTATTATTTATTTATTTATTTATTTGTTTGTTTGTTTGTTTGTTTTTCTTGTTTCAGAACTTTTGTTTGTTTATTTATTTATTTTATGGCTGGCTCAGCCTGCCCTGAGGGCAGGGCTGGCGCAGCATGTGGTGCCGGGGATCGAACCGCGGTCCCTGCAGCCGCCTAAGCTTTCCTAAGCAGGCGCTTTAGACCACTGAGCCATCCTGCCAGGCCCCGGTGGTGAAAAGTTTAAATAGAAATTTCTTTCTCTTGAATCAAGCTACCTAAGTGTTGCCTTTTGCATTGTGTTGCTTTGCTTTGCAGTCCATTGTGTTGCTTTGCTCTGCTCTGCTCTGCTCTGCTTTTCAGAAGCCTGCCTTCTTCTAAGGGATACTTCTACCCTAGAATGAAGATTCTCCAACCCATACATTGTTTTAAGAAAAGAATGTCCACCATGGAGGCAAGTGTGTTATAAGATACTTAGTATATACTTTTCATAAGTTAGCTTTTTATTTGAGGAGTCAAAATGGTTAGCGGTAACATGATGGAAAATATATTTATCCTACCACTCAGAGTATTTGAACTAAGAAAAATGTGATGACAACTCTAGAGCAACATTTTTAAACACATGAGTTTAAGTGAACAAAAACTTCCGCTGTTGTGCAATGGGGGTGACTTTAAGATCAAGACTGAGGATTTGATAATCAAGCTACACCTGTGATTCTACAAAAAGAGTGACTGCAATTTTATGGGGCTTCGCGTATGCCATGTCCTCTGCTTCCCTCAGCCCTATTTTTATTATTTAAAGGGAAAAAATGACAATACAGAATTTCACATTAAGACGACAGGGAATTAACAGTGACTGTTATATTGCACATTGTCATTTCCAAAGTAGTTGCTCAGATTACCAGATATAGGCAGGTAGAACTGATCAAACACTTAAGCAGCTGTTCCTTTTGATGCCTTGCTTCTGTCTTGGTTACATATCCAGAGTCACCAGTCATCTCCAATAATCAATGGTGTCATTTTTCACAAGTAACTTCCACTATTTGAGTTCCATCCTTTTATCATACAGTACGTAGTGTCTAACTCACTGTTGTTTGGAGGGTCAAATATCAGTAACATCTCTAAAATATTCTAACATATAATGTAACTACTATGTTATACAATGTTTTGCTCCCTTTTCTTATATTCATCCCTCAGTGGATAATTAAAACTATGGTTCAGGCACGAGGTTGATCAAGAAAAATACACCACATCTGATCGCCAGTAAGAAAATGAAACTATTCTCTTTCCCTTGTCTCCTTTCTAGAAACTGGCCTATTTGGTAGAATTTAGTGCTACACAAGGTAGCCAAAATCCAGCAGAAAAACCAGTCTTTTTGTCCTGAAGAACCAGAAAATTATTTAGAATGATCGCAAACATGAAAGAGTGGGGAGAAGAAAAAGTCTGCAAAAACAGAAAGCCTCAAATTCTGTTGGTCCTTCCCCAGACCTCCTCTGGGAAACCCCTGAACCACATATATATTGCAGAAAGTTCACATGAAGAGAAGTGAACATGATTTGAGCTACTGATGGAAGACTGAGTTTTTCCCTTAATTTAATCACGTTAACTGAACACTAAAATAAAAATCAACATTCTTCAGAGGAATATAATGATATGTCCATTATATATTTTACAATATGTAGGATAAAAAACAATTGAACAAAAAACCTGGGATACCTTGTCCAAAAAAAAAAAATGCAATAAACAGAGATCGGGACCTGAAATGATCTACTTTTAGTAGTGGAGGTAAAATTTAAATTTGGAGGTAAGGATTTTTTTTTTTTTCTTTTTGAGTCAGGGTCTCACTGTGCAGTTCAGGCTGGCTTTGAGCTCACTTTTGTAGCCCAAGCTTGTCTCAAACTCACAACGATCCTCCTGCTTCAGCCTCCCAAGTGCTAGGATTACAGGCGTAAGCCACCATGCCCGGCTAGAGGAGGTAAGGATTTTAAGTAGTACTAATATAGCTATATTCAAGTAAGTAAAGGCAAATATGTATATAATAAAATAATATCGCCTGAAAAACAATGTATTAAAAAAAATAAACATTCTGGAGACTGGGCATGGTGGCACACACCTGTAATCCCGGCTCTTGAGAGGCTGTAAACAGGTGGATCACTAGGAGTCTGATCTAGTAGTGAGACCCTGAACAATGTGTAGACCTTTCCCTAAAAATACAAAAAAAAAAAAGGAAGAAATAAAAGAAAAGAAAGAGAAAGAAGACATTCTGAAAGCAGAAAAAAACTGATGAATTTAATAACAGAATGAAGATGGCATCTAAAAGTTGACATACTTAAAGTTAGGAAAACAGAAGTTATACAAACTGAATAACAAAACAAAAATCTACTGGAAAGGACAATGGCCTACAATAAGACAGCACCTAACATGTATGGATAAAAAGAAGAAAAAAAAAATTTAAAAATGGCTAAACATTTCCCAAGTGTCTAAATTACAGATTCAGAAATCTCAGAGGTCTCCACACACACAAAACAACCATGAAGAAAATTAAGGCTAGGTACCTAACAGTGAGATTGCCCAAAACCTAGTGAGAAAAATAAATCTTGAAGCCAGCCCCAGAGGAAAGTGACACTGTAAGTAAAGGGAAATAGTAACTTGAGCCACATTAACTACTTCTTATCAAAATTCTGAGGGCCGGGGTGGGTGGGTAGACAGCATGGAAGAACAGAGCGGAATAAAGAATTAGAAAATGCTGAAGACACACCCTGCACAAGTATCTATTTCCCAGACATCAGTAACTACAATGTATTTAGTGCAAATATACAGTAATAATAATACATTTGTAGACACTAATAGTATATGTGATGGCTGAAAGATAACTGGAACACCCTTAAAGGACTAAAACAGTAAGGTTATCAACTTAGCACAACTTAAGATCAGATGAAAATATTGTTTAACTGTGAAAACAAAATAAGGGCTTTTTAAGCTGTATTGGTCAGGGTTTTACTTAGAGGAACATAACAGATATAGTATACAGAATGGATATTAACACCAAATATACAATCTATAAGGAATTATAAGATTGGATTCCAATAGTCAGTCACAGGGTCAGATGAGAAAGCATGCAGAGGGCATCTGCACACTCCAGACTGAAGAATTCAATCCCGAGGTCTGGACTTCACTGCAGCACTCCGTGTAAGTCTCTATCCATCGGCTGATGAGTCTGCACTGGAAGACTGAAGTGTCTGTAAGGGACGCTGAAGAGTCTGTGATGGATGGTGAAAGATCCAAGCTGGAGACTGAGGAGTCTGCACTGCAAGCCAGATGATGAAGTCCAGGCTGAATGCAAAGACTGAAGCTTCTCCACCGAAGTGAAGTGTTGACTTTTTTCCTCAGCCCTTTAAAAAGTCTC
>PVJA010058411.1:0-10092 GCA_004027025.1 Myocastor coypus
AAAAAAAAAAAAAAAAAAAAAAAAAAAAAAAAAAAAAAAAAAAAAAAAAAAAAAAAAAAAAAAAAAAAAAAAAAAAAAAAAAAAAAAAAAAAAAAAAAAAAAAAAAAAAAAAAAAAAAAAAAAAAAAAAAAAAAAAAAAAAAAAAAAAAAAAAAAAAAAAAAAAAAAAAAAAAAAAAAAAAAAAAAAAAAAAAAGGCTAGAAGAAAAAACAAGAAAGCTGCCTCATACAACATTGGTCTGGATAATTTTTGGGATATGATCTTAAAATCACAGGCAGCAAAAACAAAACAGACCAAAGCAACTGTACCAAATTAGAAAGCTTTAGCCAGATGTGCTAGTGTAAGTCACATCACAGTGATTGGAAGCCAGTCTAGGCAACTTAGTGACTTTGGGAAACTGTCTCAAAATAAAAAAAAAGTCTTAGTATGTGGTTTAATGCAAAGGCCCTGGTGCACTCCTTAGGACAGGCAAAACACAAAATATAAAACTAGAATGCTTTTTCATATAAAAAGGAATATTCACTAGAGAACAGTTACTAAGTTGCAATTAACGGAGTAAAAACAGGGAGAAAAAATACATGTAAACCTATGTCTGACAAGGGATCAATATCCAAAATACATCAGGAATACAACTCAATGGCAAACAGAAACAAAATTAACTTAATTAAAAAAAAAAAAAGTCAAAGGACATGAACAGATATTTGTTAAAAAAAAAAAAAAGAAGAGAAAACAACCACAAATACCTAATAGGTTAGGAAAAAACCTCAACATCATTAATTACTCTAGAAACATAAATTAAAATCACAATGAGCCAACACCTCACCTGTTAGTATGGCTATTACCAAAAAGATAAAATGTTGATGAGGCTGTGGAAAAAGGAATCTTTTGTGTACTGTTGGAGGGAATGTGAATTAACAAAGCCATTATGGAAAATGGCATAAGAGGTTCCTCAAAAGTTGTAAATTGCAACTACTAGGTACATAACTAAAATAATTGAAATCAGCATGTCTATTATCTGCATTCCCATGTTCACTGCAGAATTATTCACTAGGGTCAAGACATAGATAGAATCAACCTAAGTGTCGAATGAGTGATGAATGGATAAAGAAAATGTGATCTATGCTATTTAGACTTTTTTTTTTTTTTTAAAAAAAAAGATTACCTGTGATCTCATGATGAATCTGGAGGACATTATGCTAAGTGACATCTGATAAACCACAAGACCTTTACATATATATATATATATATATATATATATATATATATATATATATATATAGACACTAAAATTAAGATTGCTTCTGGGCTAGATGTATATAGTTCAGTGATAATGCACTTGGCCAGCATTTGAAAGGTTCCACATCTGATTGCCCAGCACATTCAAACAAAACTCAACCCAATCCATAAAAACGTTGAACTTGAAGAGAGCTGGTAACTAGGAAATGGGGAATGGAAAAGCTAGATAGGAGGAATAAAGTTTTGAATTACTTTGCATGGAGGGTGACCATACTTAACAATAATGTAAATTTCAGCCTCTGGAACCAGGCATTAAAAAATAAAAAAAAGAGACCCTAACACTAATAATAGCTTAAACTATGGAAACTGATAGCAATCAAACTTCTGATGTATAATATGACTCAATATTATTTCTAAAATTAAAAAAGAAGTCTCTATAAAGAGAGGAAAACATTAAAAATTCAAAGGACCAATATAGGCACCTAGACAGCTATGAAGTAAATTATTTCTCTTATATAGATTATAGCTAAACAAAATTTTTTTTTTCTTGTTTCAGAACTTTTGTTTGTTTATTTATTTATTTATTTCTATGGCTGGCTCAGCCTGCCCTAAGGGCAGGGCTAGCATAGCATGTGGTGCTGGGGATCGAACCGCAGTCCCTGCAGCTGCCTAAGCTTTTCTAAACAGGCGCTTTAGACCACTGAGCCATCCTGCCGGGTCCAGAATTTTAATGCTTAGAAAACTGACAAACTTTCATATCAAGAAATGTAGGATTTTTCTAAGCTACTTAAAATATACTAATTTTACTCACTACTATTATGGACTATTGGACTATACATACAACTACTTTCTCTTAGTTCGATGAGAAGAAATATTTGTACTAATAGTGTTTAGAAAAGTTATCGTGCCTGCATCTTGTACTCTGAACCACTATGAAGACAACAATATGTATTGTATTAATTATTGTGGCTGTCCTCCTAATTTAAAAAATAAAATAAAATATACTAATTTAAATAACTGTCAGCACTGTGAACAATATTCTTTGAAGGTCCTAATATATTTACTACTCAACTATTAAAATATATTAATTGTTCCCAGATTTTAACTCATATATGTTCCAGGAAATCTGAAGAAAAAATGATAAAAATGTATTTTAAAATAACTGAAGATTGAGAACAGAATTTATATTTGTTTAGACCTCGTATGTGCATCTTTCAGTCTTATTACCTCTACCCAAGTCTGAGAAAACTACTCAAAACTTGCACAAAGACTGTATGCTTTTTAAAGTACTATTTTAAGTGTACATATTTCTGGGGTACAGTGTGATAATTTAATACACATACAGAATATGTAATGATCAAGTTAGGGTAGTTAACATTCCCATCTTCTTAAAATATTAAAGTTTTTATTAAGAGGCAGTAATTCTCCATATTTATGGGATACAATGTGATTATTTTAATACATGTTTAAATATGTAATGAAAAAAACCCAAGTGATCAATGTTTCCATTTCCCGAGCACCACTTTATTTGGAGCCTTTGAACTCTTCTAGTTATAGGAAGGGAAGAAGGGGGATACTCATGAAACCTTATGTGACTCTGCCATGCCTGTGCACCAGGTTTCAGTTCTTTAAAGAGTGCATTTAATCCAACAGATGAGCTGGCAGTTCTGAGAGAAGATTTATATCCAACATAGAAAGAAGCAGTGATTAATAGAAATGGAACAACAACAAAAATGGCAGAAAAATTCCTGGGTTTTTTTTTTTTTTTTTTGGTGGAACCAGGGGTTGAACACAGGCCCTTGCACTTGCCAGACTCAAAATAAAGAACAAAAAATGTTTGCATGTAATATTTTATATACTCTTTCCTAAAGGCAGACAGTACTCAAGAATCAATTACATTTCTCAGCTCCTATATGTTAAGATAAATGTTAAGAAAAGGAATGCTCCCTGACTTGAAATTATACTACAAAGCTACTGTAATAAAATCAGCCATGATACAGGCAAAACAAAAGACAAAAAATAAAAACAAAAACAAAAACAAATAAACAGACCCAAGGGTCAATGGAACAGACTAGAAGATGTATATACAACTACAAATACACTCAGTCATCTTATCTTTGACAAATAGTCCAAACATGTGTACTGGAAGAAAGATAGCCTCTTTAACAAATGGTGCTGGAAAAACTGGCTCTCCACATGCTGAAAATTAAAACTAGACCTGGTTCTATTGCAATACACTGAAGTCAGAATGGATTAAAGATCTAAACATTCAAACAGAAACACTAAATCTACTGAAAGAGAAAGTAGGTATAAATCTTGAAGACATAGGAGTAGGCAGACAGTTCATTAACAAAAACCAAACTGCACAGGAAACAATTCAAAGAATCAACAACTAGAATCTTATCTTAATGAAAAGTTTCTGCATGTCAGGAGAAATCACCAACACAGTGAAAACACAACCCACAAATTGGGAAAAAATCTTAACGATCACTCAGACAAAGGTCTTCTATCTAGAATAAATAAAATACTAAAAAGTATTAGTCTCCCAAAATGTGAGGCCTCAATCCAAAAATGGACATCTGAGATGAATACACACTCCTCACAGGAAGAAATACAAGTGGCAAATAAATACATGAGAAACAGTTCCACAGCACTGCCCATTCAAGAAATGTAAATTAAAACAATGAGATACCATCTTACCCCAGAAATAATGGTTATCATTAAAAAATCAACTAAGAACAATGCTGGTGAGACTATAAAGAAAAAGGAACCATTCTCTGCTGTTGGTGGGAATGCAGACTGGTATAACCACTGTGGAGATCAGTGTAAAGGCCTCAAAAAACCAGGATTGGAAATCCCATTCAATCCATATATTGAATTCCCTCTTGGGTATTTTCCCAAAAGAACTAGAAACATCATACCATATTGATATATGTGCACCCATGTTTATAGCAGCACAATTTATAGCCAAATCTTGAAAACAACCAAAATACCCATTACCTGAGGAATGGATGAAAAGGGTGTGGCATTTTTATACAATGGAGTATTAATTACTCAACTATAAAGAAAGACAAGCTTGAGGTCTTCATAGGTAAGTGGATGAAACTAGAGGCTATACTCATAAGCAAAATAAATCAAACCCACATATGTAAATATCATATTGTGTCCCTAGTGTAAGAACTTGAAAGAATAAATACAACCTGAAGGGTATAATACATACAGTAAAATGTAAAGAAACTGAACATAAAGATTCAACAATGAAGATGAAGGAAAGGAGAAAAGATAGGAAAAAAAGGGAGAACAATCTTGCAAGTATATATACAGCAAGGCTGAGATAATTATAATAATAATTTCCATCTTTTTTGTTTTGAAAAAGGCAGCTAATGCTTAGAATTTTTACTTTGGCTAACTCTGTATAATGATATCTGCAATCTAAGCAACTACATCAAGGACAGTAATGTGTAATACAAAAAGCATGATTTAATACTTCTCATTTTGGTCTTCTGAATGTGTACCATTTCTAATATCTTATCAATTATTATTATAGTTTAAAATATTTAAAAAGTTAAAAAAGATAAAAAATTAAGGTTTATTAAAAGCAAGCATTAATATTACATTATTTGTTGACTCTCACATAGCTATATCTGTTAATCTGAGCAATAGATTTGATGATAAATATAGGTAATAATAACAAAATAGCAAATAGCTACTTTGCTATTTTTGTTTTGAAAGTCTTTAACATACCTATTGTTGTATGTTCCTGTCTCTGTTTTCATATCTCTTGTTTCTTTTTGTTTTTGCTTTTACTCTTTAAAATAAAATAAGAAAGAAAAAAAGGAATGCTGCAATTATAAGTAAACCCTCCTTTGATTTTAATAAACTTTGGAAAAGACTAATTTCTTAAAAATGTATTTCATAGAGGGTCTCACTTTTTTTTTTTTTTTTCAGTACCAGGGATTGAACTCTGAACTCTGTGCTTGCCAGGCAAGTGCTTATTCTACTGAGCTATCTCCCCGGCCCTAAGATCTCACTGTTTTCAGCCTCCCCAGTGCTGGGATTACACACATGCACCACCATGTCCAGATGTCCCCAGCTCAGTGTACAAGGGTGGTGGTGGAAGGAGATATGTTGGTGCACTTAAGTCTACTGAGCTTTCTTGCAGGTCCCAGAAATGCCCAATCGTGAAAGAGTGACTAAGCATAAAGACTTTCTACAAAGATAACAGGTCACCTTCACTCAGAAACAAGCTTTCCTTTTCAAAATGGGAAGCAAAAGTAGAGAAAATCTGAAATCCTGCTCAGGTCTCAGTCAAGGAACTAAATAGCTGTAAAAGTCAGAGAAGTCCCATCATATCTTCAGATTTCCACCCTTATGTATACTATTTTCTACAATAATAAATAGCATTACTCTATAAATAGTCTATTAATCTGAAAGACTTATCTTTTATTATCAATTTTCCCAGTAAATACACTGTTATGTTGAATAGTACTTAGTCAAGTTTATGCTTAAACATAAAAAAAGATATTTCTCTCTCCATATAGCACAAAGAACTAAGCTTTGGCTTGATGAGGTAGGTATTTAGTAACTAAAATAATTAAATATTTTAGTGTCTGTTTTTACATATGTATTTGGAACATAATGTACATTCAATAAATGAATAAGCAAATAATTCCATCAATTTCTCCATCTAACTCTCAGGTTTAAAAAAAAAAAAAAGAAAGCTAAATTTTACTTAGATTAAAACAGGTAAAGAATTGTTCTCAGAAACAAACTGTTTCAGCTAATGCCATACCCTGTGTGTGACAAAGAAAATCTGGCTAGAAATTAAGAGATAAGAGTTCTAGTCCCAGCTCTGGTGTTAACTTTCTTTTTCTTTTTTTTTTTTTTGTGGGACCAGGGTTTGAACTCATGACCTTGCACTTGCCCAGCAGGCACTGTGCCTCGGAGCTATCTCCCCAGCCCCTAACTTTCTATTAATAATTTACTCGTATGGTCTTTAGTTTCTCCATTTATGAAAAATATAGATTCTAAAATCTTCCCTCCATAGAGAAGAACAAAACAAATAAAGGGGAAAATACTGAAAAGTATCAAAATATTTTAGAAGTAAATGACTATTAGCTTTTGATTTCAAAAAACCTGGATGTAACATTATGAACAGCCAGTGAAGCTCAGTGGAAAAAGTGCTTAGCTGGAAAGCACAAGGTCTTGAGTATAATCCCTGGTCCACGGCGGTGGGGGGATTTGGGGGGGGGGAGTATGAATAACCAAAAGACTGAGAGAGAAAAAGAAAACTACTAAGTAGCTAGATTATAGAAAGCCTTTCTAGAGCTTGTCATGGTCCAGAAAACTCTGTATTTGTAATCCCATGGAAAAGTTACTGGAATTCTAATAAATTAATTCCAGTCTATGCAATGTATGCCAAGAACAATGACACTAAAGCATACTTACAGCTGTGGGGAGCCAAGGAGGTCCTAAGTCCAGCTAGAACAATGGCTAACCCAACCTTTATTAATTTGTGAAGAGATGAGTGGCTTGGTATGAGTGACTGTACTTGTGGCAGAAAACAGGTGAGTATGTGAGCTAGATTAGGTAAAAGGCCTGAAGTTACCACTGCAATATGCCAAGACAGACAGATACAGAAAGAGTAATCTGTATAACACAACTCAAGACAGTATCTAATATTTTGGGGTCAGTACTTCAGCTATAATGTGCAATGTTTTACACCCTAAGATGTCAAGACCTCTTTCTTAAGGTTCAATTCTAGCCAACAGTGTGGCTTTCTTTCATGCCTGGTTCACACATGCTTCTTGGGAGCTACAGGGTGGGGAAACACTGCTGTGTCACTTTGCTTCAAAGATGACATACCAATTCCTTTGCTAGACCTATTTGAGTTGCTTAAAGCCAACTGAGGGAATAACGAAATGTCCTAGCCAGTTTTGTACATATTAATACACAAAAATAGGGTCAGGTTTAGCCAAAACGGGAGTGCTTCAGGTGGTCTTCTACACTAGATTCTCTTCTTCATCAGATGTTGTGCTTGGGGCTGAGAATGTGGGAAAAGATGCCCAAAGTAATGCCTAAACAAACCTCTCATGGCACTTGTCTATGCTGAATTGCTGTCCTTTTTCTTTCATTCCCTTTGCTTTTCTAAATGGACTATACCAGATGTGAGTAATCTCTGCACTTAGAAGGCCAAGACAGGAGAATCACTGTGAATTCAAGGCTGGCCTACCTAGGGCTACCCAGTTAATTCAAAGCCAGCCTGAACTACATAGTAAGACCCTGCCAAATAAACAAGAGCCATCCCTTTTGAGACATTATGAAGACTTTCACAAGAAGGGGCATTCTATTATTGCACTTTTGTGTGTGTGTGTGTGTGTGTGTGTGTGTGTGTGTGTGTGTGTGTGTGTGAGGCTCAGCTCACCCTGGGAGCAGGACTAGCATGGCATGTGGTGCAAAGGATTGAACTGCAGTCCCCTGTACCTGCCTAAGTTCGCCTAAGCAGGTGCTTTAGACCACTGAGCTATCTTGCCAGCTCTCTATTACTTCACTTTGAAAAGTAGTAAAATCAACATTTACAAACTGTGGCTAGAGCCTAATTATAATTTTACATAAGTACAAAAAAAGTCTTTTGTTTTCTTGCTGTTAAAATTTTTAATAAAATTATTCTATGAAATATAAATCTGATAAAGGCATCATGTCTCTATTAATAGATTGAAGAAATTTCAAATGTAGTTATTAAATATTTTACAGATAGTACTATTTCATCTATTTCCCTACAAGTTTGTAATTCAAGAAGATGCAGAAACATTCCCCAGTAACTCAGTTATCTGAACTTTGACAAGGGAGTAGAAGCATATGTTGGAGTAAAGATGGCTTATACAACAAGTAGTGATTGGAAAACTGGATAATTGTTTGCAGAAGACTGAAACTTGACCCGTTTCTCTCACCATGTAGTAAACTAATACTAAAATGGGTCAAAGATCTAAACATTAAAACAGGAACACTGAACTCACTGCAATATAAATTAAAACATATGAAATCATAAGAAAGGATTTTCTAAACAGACCACAAACCACAGCTGCACAAGAAATAACAGTAAGAATCAACAAATGGGATTATATCAGACCAAAAGATTTTTGTATAGCAAATGAATCAATCAGTAATGTAAAAAGATAACCTACTGAATAAGAAAAGAATTTTGCCAGGTATTCCTCAGAGGATCAATATTTAGAATAGGAAAAGAACTAAAAACAAAACAAAACAAAAAAAACCTAAAATAA
This sequence comes from Myocastor coypus, assembly GCA_004027025.1. Lineage (NCBI taxonomy): Eukaryota > Metazoa > Chordata > Mammalia > Rodentia > Myocastoridae > Myocastor > Myocastor coypus. The sequence continues at coordinate 8,519 of PVJA010058411.1, forward strand.
AAGACCTATTCAAGAAATGGGGAAGAGAAATGAACAGATATTTTACAGAGAAAAAAAGTACAATTGGTCAACAAATATATGAAAAAATATTCAATATCTCTGGTCATTAGAGAAACGTAAATTAAAACACTGCCAAGATTCTATTTTTACACTAGAAAAAAATGGCAAGCATTAAGTCAAAAAATAACAAACTCTGGCATGGCTGTGGTGAAAAAGGAAGCTTTCACCATTTGTGGGGGAATGTGAATGAGTACAACTATTATAGAAGTTAGTACAGAGATTTCTCAAAGAATTAAAAGAAGAAATTCCACATCACTCAGCTATCCCCCTTTTAGGTGCCTTCCTCAAAGAGCTTAAGGCATCATGTTAAGAGTAATACATGCATACAAATGTTTATAGTAGCACAGTTCACAATATCTAAATCTTGGAAGCATACTACTGGATAAAGACAACTGGATAAAGAAAATGTGGTATTGATATATAATGGAATGCTACTCAGCTATAAAGGATGAATTAGTAACATCATAGGAAATTGATCCACTTGGAAAATATATGGAGTGAAATAAATCAGATACAGTAATTTAACTTTTTAAAATATTTTATTTATTTATTTATTTGGTACAGCGTCTTACTATGCAGCCTAGACCCATAGTGATCCTCCTGTCTCAATCTCCTTAGTTGTGGATTACAGGTGTGTGCCACCATGCATGGTTTTGGTGGCTGGCACTCTGTGCCCAGGATTTCAGGACTTGCATAGTGGTACTGGGGATCAAACTCAGGTCCTTGCATTTGCCAGACAGGCACTTAGACCGCCAAGCTATCTCCTCAGCCCAAACGTGCAAGTTTGAATGCCATAAAATTTCTCAATAAAGGCTAAGTACAAACAAAGAGTACAATAAAGGATGGATAGGTGATAAGGGGATAGATCTCTTACACATGGGAAGTGGTCCGAGAGGCCAAAGGCAAAGTGAGATGGAGAGGGGAAGGGGAAATAAGTAGAACAAAGATATGCTTGTACAGGACCTGAATGAATGTAAATACTGTATGTCATAAACACAACACATGATTAATAATATCAAGAATGCAAATGGGAGGGCTGGTGATATAGCTCAGCAGACTAAGTGCTTGCTTAGTAAGTGCAGGGGCCAGGGTTTGGTCCCTGGCACTGCATGCTGTGCTGGCCCCACCCTTGGGTGCACTGAGTCAGTGGTAATCCCAGCACTGTAGAGGCAGAAATCAGGAGGATCTCTATAGTCTGGGCTGCATAGTGAGACCCTGCACACACACACACACACAAAAGACCTTAAAAAAAAAAAGAATGCAAATGGGCAAAGGGGGTCTGGGGAGATAGCTCAGCAGTCTAATCACCTGCCTGGCAAGTGCAAGAACTGGGATTCGATTTCAAGCACAGTGCAGGCCACCAAGACCGGGTGTGGTGCTGCCTATAATCCCAGCTAATCCCAGCACTGGGGAGGCTGAGACTATGAGTCAGAACTGAGTAGCGAGACCCTATAACAAATACATCAGAGCCCAGCCCAAACCCTACCGCTGGGAGCTGAGCCTGCGCACCCGCT
>PVJA010058412.1:0-10100 GCA_004027025.1 Myocastor coypus
TTGAAGGAGAGTTTTGCCGGGTACAATAGTCTGGGCTGAAAATTGTTTTCATGGAGGACTTGAAGCACTCTGCTCCATGCTCTTCTTGACTTCATGGTTTGTGAAGAGAAATCCGCTGTTATTCTGATGGGTTTTCCTTTAAATGTGACCTGTTTCTTTTCTCTAGCAGCTTTTAGTATATTATTCTTCAGCTGGATTTTTGGTATCTTGACTATTATATGTCTTGGCGTTTTTTTAGTTGGGTTGATGTTATTTGGGGTTCTGTAGTCTTCAGTTACCTGAATGTCTGATTGTTTTCTCAAATTTGGGAAGTTTTCTGCTATTACTTTTACCCATATTCTCTTTATATCATTTGTATTGACTCCTTCTTTCTCATTGATTCCCATTAATCTCATGTTGTTCATTTTTGCATCGTCTTGCAGATGATGAGTTATTTTTTCCTGCATTCTGGTTGTTTTTAAAAGATCCTTTCTTACTCTTTCACTGACTGCAACTGTGTCTTCAAGGTTGCAAACTCTATCTTCATTTTCGTTCATTCGGCTCTGCCAACTTGTGATCGAGGTTTTATTTTCTTGTATATCTCTTTGAAACTGTTTCATGCGATCTATGTCTTTCCTATATTGCTCCATCAGGGAGTCCATCATTTTTCTATTCTCCTCTATTTTTTTTATTGATGTCTTCTTTAATAGTATTGAAGTCTGTCATTATGGTTATCCTTTCTCTCTCTAATACAGAGATTATTTCTGTTCTGTTCTCCTTTCTGCTTTTGTGTACTTGTTCCCCTACTTGGAATGCTATTGATTTAGGCATGTCTTTGTCAACTTTAGATATTATTTCTGCTCTGATGTCCTCTATACGTTTCTCCAGCCGTTTTTCCACTTCATGTATTTCTTTTTTTACTTCAGATGTTATCTCTGGTCTCAGTTGCTCTATAAGTTTCTGCACTTGTGTGTGTGCCTCATGTGCTACCAATTCAGAGGTTTCCTCTATATAATTCTCATTTTCTTCCATGATAGTGTCTTCTGTATTTGGTTTGAGTGGGCACGGGTCCTGAGATTGCCTCCTACTCCTTGTTGTTATCATTTTGTATGGAAGCGACCTCTGCACTTTGGTGGTGTTACGCTGTGTCTATGGGCGTTTGGTCTGGAGACTCCAAGGTGCTTCTTCTACAGAGGTTCCTGACTCTTGTGTTGGGGCTCTGGCTGCTAGCTTTTGTGAATCCTGGCGGATGTGGTCTGTAGGTCGAGGTGGAGCTTTGGGATTGAGTAGTCCTGGTAGGCTCGTGGACCAGATAGGTTGCCAAACGGGCTTTTTGATGGGTTCGGTGCTGCAGCTTGGGCTGGAGAGGTTCAAAAAAAAAAACAAAAAAGGGGTGGCGGGGAAAGGGAAGGCAGGCCAAGGATCCTGACCCAGCAGGCGCGCGGGCTCAGCTCCCAGCGGTGCGGTGTGGGTCTGGGATGGAACAGGAAGTTAGTCGCTGGAACACAGAGTCGGGTCAGAGGGGCGCAGGGAGCTTACCCGCGGCGGGCGCGCAGGTTCAGCTCCCAGCGGTGCGGTCGACTAAGAATTTTTATTAAGACATAAATCCTGTCAGTCTCTAGTTGTATCCATTTACTGATAAAGGCCTCAAATTGGTTCATTTTTTTCTTTAGGTGAATAATACTCTATTGTATAAAAATGCCACATATTCTTTATCCATTCCTCAGTTGGTGAGCATTTGGATTGTTTCCAAGGTTTAGCTACTGCAAATTGCGCTGCTATAAACGTGGGTGCACATATACCACGGTGGTATGATGATTTCAGTTCTTTTGGGAAAACACCTAGGAGGGGAATATCTGGCTTGAATGTACCTCCAAACCTAGCATTCTGAAGGTTCTCCACACTGACTTCCTTAATGGTTGCACCAATCTACGCACCTTTCTTAAATTGATTTTATGACAAAGTACAAATATTAAAATACTATAGGTATTACATATGAAATGTGTTCATTGTTTAATGATTATTGCTTTTTTTACCAATTCACTTCGAAATAAAGATAGAAATAAGGAAAAGCTAGAAATAAGAAAGCTTTTTATGTTTCTATCAACTTGTCATGTCATATATGCTGTATCAGAACTTGACGACTCAAAAGCAGTTCTTGTACAACCAAAATAAATGCAAAAAAAAAAAAGAGAGAGAGAGAGAAAAGGTATCAGGCCTCAGGCAAAAGAAGACTCATGCAAAGCCTTTTGTATGTAAGTGATTTTGAAGCTTGAAGTGCAACAGAAAAATGTAGCAAGAAAGGAAGGTGACAAAGTAAACTAAGATTTCAGATGATGTGGACACAAATAATAAGACATTTTTCAAACATGAAGGAACAAAAAGGTCAGTGACAGCGAGAGAGAGAAGTGTCTTACAGATGGCCCGAGCAATTTACTGACTGAGAAGACAGGCATTGCTAAAACAAGAATCAAGTGAGTTTATTGCCTTCCTATTCTGACAGAGAGCTTAAGGAACAGAGTCAGAAAACAGACACAAGTCACAGAGGACTTTGAAAAAATACCAAGGAAAGCTGAGGCTATGTGGGGCAAGCATGTAAAAATAAGATCGATTAAGTTTTCTTGAACAAGAATAAAAAAGTCCACTATCAAAATTTATAATCTTCAGATTTTTTGAATTTGAGGGAGGTTTGGAAGAAAAGCTACAACACAATATTATTGGCTTCTTTTATGGCTGAAATTGTGACCATTATGGGATATTCTATTTAAGATCCAGTTCTCAGTTTTTCCAGTTTTGTGTTTGGTTTGTGATCAGGAAAATCATGAAAAGGAGTGTTTCAATGTGTTTTTTTTCCGGAGTCCATCCATCTGGGAAGCACATACATAGGCAAGGAGATGAGTAATTATATCAACTTGGCCGAGTCCTGGTGCCAAGCAATTTAGTCAAACACTATCTTGAATGCTTTTTAAAGGTGTTTTTGTATGAAATTAGCACTTAAATCAGTGTGCTTTGAATGCAGTAGGTTACTTTCCATAATGACAGTAAATCTCATCTGATCAATTGAAAGGTCATAGAAGAAAACTTACCTCTTTCAAGAAAATAGTATTCTTGCCACTAGACTACTTTAAACTCAAATTACGTCTCTAAATCTTTAGATTAGGCTAAAGTCACCCATCCTTTATGTCATTGCCAATCATCCATAATCATGTAAACTGATTCCTTAGATTTTCATATTCTCTCTCTCTCTGGTCTATGCTGCAATCTTAAATGTCTGGTTCTGTTTCTTATTTGAGATGATCGATCTACTTATATTTGCTTTATTTCTAATTGTGCACAGTACCCTAATCAATTTCCTAATAATCAGGAGATGAACTTAAAGTTGATTTCAGCAACTCAATTCCCTTTGAGAACTTAATGATTTAATCCTCAAAGCAGACAAAAATGTCTGCCAAAAAGTACTCATTAAATAAAATATTGACAAATATTTAAAAATTGTAATAACGTATTTGGTATTAAAATCTTCTGAAATTTAAGGCCATGGAACAGCCAGCATAATTATTTATAAAAATAAGACCGACCTGATGGTTTAGTGGACTAAAGTGCTTGCTTAGGCAGAGGGCAGTGATCAGGGCTGGATCCTCAGTGTGCAGTTCCGGCCCCACCCCGCCACAGGATGCGTAAAGATAGTGATTGAAACAGGGTGTGATGGCGCGTGTCTGTAATCCCAGTGCTCGGGAAGCTGAAGACAGAGAATCACTGAGTCTCATCTATATAGTGAAACCCTGAACACCCTGTTGACCCTGTCCTCAATAAAGAAAAAACTAATACACCCACTGCAATTATGGAATACTGGACTATGTATATACAACTACTTTCTCTTAGTTCAATAAGAAGAAATTTTTTGTACCAATAATGACTGGAAAAATTGTCCTATCTGCATCCTGTGCCCTGTATAACTACTACAAGGACAACAATATGCATTGTATCAATTATTGGGAACATATTACCAAAGAGTTTTGAAACTGTCACATTGTTTTTTTATTAAAAGTAAAAGAAAAATAAATGAATGAATCAATTAATTAAAAAAATAAATTTTTCTTAGTGTGACATGAACAAAAACTGAGTGGAAGTCCTGTGGAAGACTGAATGGCTCCTAGGAAGTCCAGCAGCAGTAACAGTGCACGCGTTGAGACTCAGTGTTAGTGATTTCATTTAGACAAGTGTCTGTATAAAAGAATGCTATTCCATATAGTTGTGTTTTTATACCATTTTTGCTTAATCTCTAGAGCTCAGAAACTCTGCTAGACTACCTTTAAACTCAAACATACGTACAGCAAACTTTATATTTAAAGATAAGATAAAAGCTAATGTCATCATTTACATGTTTTATCTCCACACAGAGGCATTACGAGAGACTTTCATAGCAGAAGAAAGCACTGTAACTTCTGGAAATACCCCAAAGCTAGGAAAAGAGTGTGGAAGAAAGTCACAGACTTGCAGCTTGGAGTTGAGGGTGAATCACGCTACCTTCCTATTCCCTGTACCCTGCAAATTTTAGGAGTATGCCAATGTTTTCTTTAAGCCCCACCTGATATAATATGTATTATATGAATTCATGTGTTATACCTAATTTTAAAGAACACCTTAATCAAAATAATTTGGAAACCTTTTGCCACTTTATGTTGACTTCAGGAAACTGAAAACAGATTTCAGCAACTTATAAGACAGAATGATCTATGTTAAAAGTGTTTTGTCAGGCCTCCAAGATAGCTCAGTGGGTTAAGGCGACTGCATAGACAGACTCAGGGACTGGGGTTTGATCCCCCATGTGCCAGGCTACTCCCACCCTCAGCTGCCCTGAGAAAGCCACTGAGACTGGGCATGGTGGTTGGGTGCCTGTAAGCCCAGCGCTCGGGAGGCTGAAAACAGGATGATCACTGTGAGTCTGATCTAATAGTGAGACCCTGTGGACCTTGGTCTAAATACTTTTTTTTTTTTTTTTTCCGGAACCAGAGATTAAACTCAGGCCCTTGTGCTTGCCAGGCAAACGCTTATTGTACTGAACTATCTCCCCAGCCCCCTAAATACATTGTTTTTCTTTAAAAAAGTGCTTTGTAAACCAGAAAGTTTACGAAGAGTAGGCTAATGAGTTATAAGAGTAGACTAATGAGTCAGCACATGGGAAAAGTTTATCCATTTCTTATGGCCAAACAGGATATTTGCGTGTAAGTATAGCAAGATTCTACTTTTATTTAATGACATAATCCTCATTTACTTTCCAAGAATGTCTATCCTAATGTATGCATTTTAAGGGGCATGTGTGGTAAAATTCAAGACTCAGTAATTGACAAGACTTTTTATTCCTTTATTCAAGTATTAAAGGATAAGGATCAGATTTCTGAATTGCATCTGACAAAAAATTGATTATCAAGTACAGAAGGGAATAATGTTTAGTTCTGAAAGAAATCTGCAGAAAATGATTTTGAAGACCTTCTTCCTAGTTCAGCATTTTCCAAACAGCTTTTCAAGTTCTAGCTAAAATATGCTGCTAACATTAAAATAATAAATGGTGCTAAGCTGAAGATTTTTGAAACATATTTCCTACTTCATATTTTTAAATTTATATCTATATCCCCTAAATCTTTTTTTCTAAATATATCACTGTTTAAAAGTTACAAACTAGTTCTAATGGTATTTGAACAAATAGTCCACTATAATAGTTTTTCAGGCAATTCCCTGAAATAATGTATATCAGAAATTAAATAACAACTGTTTATTACTTCTCTGGTGATAGGTGCTACTCTCATAAAACCAGAAAATTATATTGAAAACACTATTGTGTATATTGCAGCAACCTCAGATGGAAAGATTACTAAAACATTTGCAAAGTGTATCTACCGTCTCTGTGTATAGCGGCTCTCTGAGTGGGCTAACTCACATAGCAGGGCTGGAGCAGTCAGTAACACAGACCCCTGCTCCAAGACATCCTTCTGTCTGGAAATTAGTAAAGAAGTGAATTTAAAAGCCAAGAAAATCAAACTAAGGCAAAGCACAAAAAGCACAATGAAACATGGCTACAGTGGTCACAGGAACCACAGATTAATCCCTGCACCACACGCCTTGGCAGCCCTGTAATCCCAGTGCTGGGGAGACTGAAAACAAGAGGATCACCATGAGTCTGGGCTGTATACTGAGAACCTATGACAACCAAACACATTTTTAAAAAAGAATAGGAGAGAGTACAAAGGTACTTTGTTGCCCTGGCTGGCCACCGCCCAGAAATCCCCCTGCCTTGGTGGCTCCAGTAGCTAGGATTACAAGTATATTTTTGGCTAGTAGTGCTTATAATGCTATTTCTCTAATGTTCTTGTATGTGGTATTTATTTGCTTGTTATTTTTTGTATTTGGCTAGTTTTCATCAAGTTTTACATTTCTTGGTTTATAAATTAATAGTACTTTATGAAGTCTAGTCATTTTTTTTTTTTACTTTTATTGCTAAAACATACAGTATTTTGCCTTGGAAATACAGTAAATTTTCAAGGGATGGTGATTAAAAAAATACTGACTCATTATATGAAATAAAGTTGAATGCCTCAAATTCATAGCGTATAAGGGGCTCAGGACGATTTAAGCTATCAACAGAACATCTGTAATTCAGAAAAAAAAAAATAAAAAATTTTCCTAATTCTAGAGTGGAAAACTCTAAGTACATTCCACGTTTTCAGTAAACAGAAAATAACTGATATAGACATAACATAATTAATATTAAGTTAAAGCATAACCTACATCAAGTTGACCAAAGAGAAATCTTCAACTTTAAAACCCAGACCTCATGGTCACTTTACAATTCAGAGATTCCAGGGTCCAGGAGAAACTGTCCCCCTGATAGTCCTGTGAAATGCACACAGTGGTCTCAAGTGCACATTTAGATATCAGTTAGGAATAAAGGCAGTGTGATTCCCTATCAGTAGAATGGGTTTTTAAAATATTGAACATTCAAGCTAACACTCCTATTATGGTCTGCATCTAGGTGTCCCTCAAAGCTTCATGCAATCATAGAGTGGCTTCTGGAGATTGTGATGGATTGTGGGGGATGTGGGTACTGCACCTGCCCTGGACCAGATAATGTGCACTACAACATAAGGAGGGGAAGAGAGGCTAGCTGGCTGCCTAAGAAGCTGACACTCCCTTTGCTTTTGCTCTTTGTTGTGGTCATGAAAGGTTGCTCGCTCTCTGCCATATGCCACTCTGCCTTGGGGCCAGGTGAGTATGGACTGAAACCTCCACTAACTGTGAGCTAAGTAAACCTTTCCTTCCTCCATTTTGGGTGTTCGGTACTTTATCCCCAGATTGAGAGAAGAGTAACTGAGACAACACCATAGGTTGAAAATAGTGAACAAATAGGACATTCAACGTAAAACGATCTTTAAAAAAGATAGCATAAGAAAATAAATTTCCAAGCAAATACATTTAAACATACACATTGAAACTTTTATATACCTAAAATACATAACCTATCCAAAATATGAAAGCATTGTAACAAGCATGGGTGGTGAGGAGAAGGATCTACTGACTTTGAGACTGTAGAGTGGAAAATGCATTCTTTTAAAAGTTTAGCAACATTTTTATTAAAATATTTGTGTGATATATATTTATGTACGTATCAGAGGTAAGCATTTTTTAAAAATGAAATCCTGCTTAGGGAATTCACAGAAAACACAAAGAATTTCTATATCTGTAATATCAAATTATTCACCTCTAGAAATTTGCTGTTTTTGTCCTGTTATGCATCCATTGATTCCTCCTTAATCTGAAGATCTTCAATGTTTCTGTAAGAAAAGATCTCTTGCAATAATCACTATGCAATGTCAAGATAACAAAAATTACCTGTTTAACACGGCCATGTAATTTAGAGACTCCATTCAAATTTTATTTATCTTCCTAAAATGGATTTTATAGGTATAGCCCCCACAAAGACCACAGTAGTGCATGTAGTTATCAAATACTCTAAACTCTCTCAGTGACACTGTTCCTTTCTCTTTGTTAATGTAAGCTTGATATTTAAGGAAAATCACACCACTACGTTGCCTTCATAGTGTACCTAGATTTGAGTTGCTCTGTGGTTTCTGAACAATTGTATTTCTAGAATAGTGAGAATGTTACAAGAGAAGTTTCATGCTTTCAGTGTATCTCATGAAGAGGTGCGCCAAGTAATGTTAATTTATAATGTCTTAATCAATGGTGTAGGCCAAGTTTCTCTACTGATAAGTGATTACTTTTTGTTAGCATTTTACAGTATCGAATTATATAATTTATTATTCTATATCATTAGTTCATTTACATATTTATATTTTTAAATACATGGCCAAATGAGGTCTCCTTAAAATTCCTGTTGAAGTCCCGGCCATCATTACATCCTAATATAATTGGATTCAGAAGCATGATCTTCGAAGATATGAGAATGAACTAATTATGGCAGACCTTAATCCTCTGTGATAATAAAATGAAATAAGGACACAAATAAACTGAGAGTAAAGATATACGAAGGCATAAAATCACTCATGAAAATTGTCTAATCAATATTTTCTTTATAAAGAATCATTCTGCAATTTCAGCAGCCTCCCCAGTGATTCACACCTCAACTCATCTCTTCCCCCATTTTGGAACACTCGCCCCAGCCAAGGTCAGTGTCATGCAGTGAAAGGACACTGTGCAGAAGTCTACACCAATGACCTCAGAAATAGGGCTGCCTCTTCCTTAAAGAATGTTCAGGAAGAATTCAGCCTGAACAACATCGTGATTCCTGCCTTATGAAAACTTTTCAAAGCCCTTGAACTACAAGCACCAAACTAAGCCATTGTTGAATGCCTGTCCTCCAGAAACTATAGATATAAATGTTCACTGGTGTTGACAACAAAAGAGTGGGGTGATTGTTTTATGCACCAATAGGTACTAATAAATTGCTGATGGTGACTGTATCACTTGCTTCTTCGTTACCAAAATTGCTAGCATTCTTCTTTCAATATTCTACAATAGAGTGAGCACTTCACCTGGAATTATACAATGAAGGAGTGAATCTGAACTCTGTCCTCTACTTATCATGTTATGTTTTCTTTTCTACCACAGTTGGTTAATGCATTCAGTAAACATAATAGTTCCCATCCGTTAATTTTTGTACCTGTTGTATTAAATAATGACTGCAAAATATTTTCTAGGAATGCATTACATGTATATTACATGTAAAATTCTCTCAATTATTAAAATTGTAGATAGATAGATAGATAGATAGATAGATAGATAGATAGATAGATAAATAGATAGATAGATATCAGGGCTTGATTGAACTCAGGACCTAGCACTTACCAGACAGGTGCTTATGTCACTGAGACAGCTCTCCAGCCATATACTGAATGTAAATATTTGTTTTACTTCTCTCTGTTACTACCTGCTTCATGAGATTATTTTTATATTTTACTTCTGTAACATAAATTCATGGTTTCCTTCCAACTTGAGTTACTACTTATTCTTGTTGAGATACAGTGTTCTCTAAGGAACTCTCTTTATCTCTTTTATGTATTACTCAAAATGTATAAAGCACCCACCGAATTACCTTAAATGTAACATATTTGCTTCAAAATGCAACTCTACACCTTCTAGCCTATTGGTTCTCTTATATTCTCTATTCTCACAAATAGCTTTGATATATTCTTGCTAAATCAGTGTGCGCACATAGTTTTAATTCAGTTTGTATCAGCAAGTCAAAATATATTTAGTAACAATTACAATGTAGTACTGGATTTTTAGGGCAAAATGGCTGATGGGTAGAAAATATAAAAGCAGCCAGATCCAACTAAAAATGTGCTGGTCTGCCTTGACAAGGAAGTCAATGCAAAGCTATAAACAGAGTTAGGGCTGGTGTGGTGGTGCACACCTGTAATTCCCACACTGGGAGGCTGAGGCAGGAGGATCATTGCGAATTCTAGACCAGCCTGGGCTACAAAATGAGCTCCAGGCCAGTCTGAATTGCATAGCGAGACCTTGTCTCAAAAAGACAAAACAAGAAAGAAAGAAAGAAAGAAAGAAAGAAAGAAAGAAAGAAAGAAAGAAAGAAAGAAAGAAAG
>PVJA010058413.1:0-10091 GCA_004027025.1 Myocastor coypus
AAAATATAAATAAATAAATAAATAAAGGCTTACTTAATACTAGCAAAATTTAAAACAGAATGAAAAGCACACTGTGCAGACATTTATTTTTACAAAACGGAAGTGGCTGTACTAATATTAAAAGAAGTACTTGTCTTATCTTACCTGTGTGTCCAGGTAAAGAGATCTAATGGTAAGAAAAATATGGAAAAAGACATAGCACTTTTATTTTCATATATTAAAATCACACAGCTACCAAAACGTAGTTAGCAAATTAGAACTGAAAAAAGAAAGATATAAGTCCACAATTCTATTCAAGTTTATCAACACTCTATCTTGATCAATTGATAAGGGACAACATATATACCAATGGTATCTATTAGTTACTTGTAAAACACTATTTCTTCTTCTATCTGCTGATTACTGGTTTTAATCTATGGGTTCCTCTGTTGAAAGATAGCTCCTTAAAATATGAATGATAAAATTTAAGTATATCTTCTGACTACAAAGAAATAAAATTAAAAATCAATAAAAGAAAGACAACAGATTCACTAGTAAATTAAATGGAAGTATTCTAATAAATCACATGTCAAAGTCAGTGCCTCAAAAAGGTAAATAATTTATTTAAACTCAACAGATATGAAAATATGGCACATGAAGCCATAAAATATATCTAAGGCAGTATTTAAAGGGATAGTACGGTGACAAACATTGAAAATAGTCAAAAGAAAATGTTTTGAATTAATAATGTAAACTACTGCATTATTTTTGTTTGTTTGTTTACTTATTTATTTATTTTTGCAGAAAAGGGGATCAAACTCAGGAAGTTGCACTTGCCAGGCAGGCGTTGGTGCCCCTGACCTATCCTCCATGAACTACTACTTTATTTTTTTATCTTTATTTCTATTTATTTATTTATTTATTTATTTATTTATTTAGTCTTTTGGAGACAGGGTCTCTCTATGAAGTTCACGCTGGCCTTGAGGTCACTTTTGTAGCCCAGGCTGGTCTCGAACTCACACTGATCCTCCTGCCTCAGCCTCCTGAGTGCTGGGATTACAGGCATGCGCCACCACGTCCGCACTGAACTACTACTTTAAAAAAGCACTGATTTAACATAAAAAGATATATTTCGCAACAAGCGAAAAGAAAGAAAAAAATGAGACCCAGAAAATCAAAATCAATCTTGGGAAATAAAGGAAATGCAGGAAATATCGCAATCCCTAACCTGAAATTATACTATTAAGCCATTATGAGAAAATCAGCATGGTATTGGCATAGAGACAGACCTGAGTATCTGTGGGACAGATTAGAAAAGCCAAATACAACTATAAACACACTCAGCTACTTTATATTTGATACAGGGGCCAAGTATGTTCACTGATAAAAAGATAGCCTCTTTAATAAATGGTGCTGGAAAAACTGGCTTTCCACATGCTGAAGACTAAAACTACACACATGCCTATCACTATAAGCAATGCTACAGTCAAATATATGAAAGATTTAAATATTAAAACAGAAAAACCAAATCTTCTGGAGGAAAACATAGGTAGATATCTTAAAAAAAAACAGGGATAAGTAGAGAATTCATAAACAAAAAGCAAACTATATAGGAAATGCTTCAAAGAATCAACAACAGAGATCTCATATTTTTGAAAATTTCCTGAACTTGAAGGCAAATCTTTAAAAGAATAAACAAAAATCCATAAACAGTGATAAAATTATAGCTGGCTGCCCTCTGACAAAGGCCTAATATCTAGAACATATAAAGAATTTAAAAAAAATCAGGCCTCCCAACTTCAAAGATCCAATGCAAAAATGGGCATATGAGATGAATATACATTTTTCAGAGGAAGAAATACAAATGGCAAGTAAACATACAAAAATATTCAACATCATTGATTATTTGAGAAATGTAAATCAAAACAACACTGAGAATCCATCTCACCTCAGAAAGAATGACTAATATGCCGAAGTCAGCCAATAACAAATGCTGGAGGGGTTGTGGAGAAAAATGAGCCCTTCTGCACTGTTGGTGAGAGTGCATAATAGTGTAAGTGGTATGGAAATCAATGTGAAGATACCTTAAAACCCTAGGATCAAGGTCTCATTCAAGCCAGTTATTCGTCTCCTAGGTATTTTTCCAGAAGTGCTAAAATTATACCACAGTGGTACATGAGTACTCATGGTTACAGCAACACAATTTGTCGTAGCTAAATCCTGGAAACAACTCACATACCCATCAACTGAAGAATAGATAAAGATGTGGTATTTTCACACAGTGGATTAGCTATAAAACAGGATAAATTTGAGTCTTTTAACTGTAAGTGGATGCAATTGGCAAATGCACTCTTAACTCTAATAAAACAGACCCGCATGTGCAAATATTATATTGTCTCCTTCAGTGTGAGATATTGAAAGAGAAAAATGGAATCTGAAGCGCACAATAGGAAAAAGGGAGTGAATTTCTTTAAAAAGAGAGTTACTGATTTGAGGAGAATGACAATAGATGGAGTGGGGGAAAGAGATTTATACACTTATGTAAGCAGGATGTTTTGGACAACTGTACTGTGCATTTCTCCTGCGCTATGCAAAGAAGCAGTTAAAGTTTTAATTTGTGTCACATTTTTCAGTTGTTTGTACTTTTTTGTTCTTAATTTCTTATACTTTTCTTTCTGGTTTTCTTTCTTCAGTTTTACATGTATATATGTGACAAAATGAATAACTGGCTGGCAGACAACACTATATATTACAACAAATGCTGTGAAATTCACGTTACTTTGTCAAGTGAAAATCTTCATAACTTTCAATGTCTTTTGTTTTAATATTGATTTATCCTTCAAAAAAATGAAAAAGGAAACAAAAATGTAAGTGGAAATTAATTAAATCCAAAATAGAATAAATAATAGATAACATCTAGAAAACAAAGAACTAGTTCTTTTATTTTTTTATTTTTTTATTTTTTTTGGCAGGACTGGGGATTGAACTCAGGACCTTGCACTTGCCAGGCAAGGGCTTATTCTACTGAGCTATTTCCCCAGCCCCCAGAGCTAGTTATTTTGAAAATATAATAAAATTGACAAATGCCTTCCAGAACTGCCAGCGAGAAAACAAGCCGGCCCTAATCAACTTCAGATATAAAATAACATCACACAGAATCAAAGAAATACTCTGACAAATTCTCTATACATAAGTAACAATTTAGGATAACTGAAACAAGCAGTTGTAAATCAGAAGCTACTAAAAGTTGCACAATATAAACACACAATCTGAGTAGATATGTAAGGTATGTACAGAAGTAAGTACACAAAGTTCGTAAATAGGTACACAGTTAAAGAGCTTTCTGCAGAGAAAATTTCAAACCTCGAAAATTTTCCTAAATAATTCCAACAAATAATTAAATAAACCTATGACTCATTCTAAATATTATCTTCCAAAAAATATAAAAACAAAGATTTATTTCCTAGCTAAATTTTCAAATGCTTTTATTATTATATATTGTGGTATGTTTTATTTTTTAAAATTTTTTTTTCACTGTGAATCAAACTCAGGACCTTGCACTTGCCTGGCAGGCACTGTACCACTGAACTAAATCCCCAACTAAAATTTTTTTTTATTTATTATTTTTATTCTTGTTTCAGAACCTTTGTTTGTTTATTCACTCATGTTTATGGTCAGCTCAGCCCGCCCCGAGGGCAGGGCTGGCGCAGCATGTGGTGCCGGGGATCGAACCGCGGTCCCTGAAGCCGCCCAAGCTTCTCCAAGCAGGCTCTTTAGACCACTGAGCCATCCCGCCGGGCCCATGTGGTATGTTTTAAGTACTTTCCTCAATGTGAATTGATATTTATACTATGTGCTCTCAGTCCTTTTTATTGCTCCCTCCCTATCGACCATCTCTCCCTCTCTCCCCTTCTACATATCTCTTTTCCATCTTTACAAGTACTATTGTCTCACACCACCTTTTTTCATTTTGCTCTTTAAATTATTTATATTTTGAATCACTCTTGTTAGAGAAACCATGCAATCGTTAATCTTCTCAGTTTTATTTTAGTTAGTATTGCCATCTCAAAGACAATTCAGTACTACGCAAATGATTCACATTTATTCTTTCTATGGCTGAATAGTATATCATTATGAATGATATACTTCATTTTTATGGATATATATGACATTTGTTTTATTTATTTATCTTTTGTAAATCATTTTTAGGATAACATTATTGTATGCAGAGTAAAACCAGTCATATAGTGCAGATAATAATAAACTAAAAATGTGAAACAATGGAAATGTTACAGTCTAAAATCTCTCCTGAGCTTAAATACAAAAATCAAAGCTAAATAGAACATATAGGAATATTTAAAGGCAAGTATATGCCAAGACCAAGTAAGTTTTATTTTGGGAATTAAAATCCGTTTTTATACATAATTTCAATAAATATAATCTACCACATCAACAGGCTAAGAGAAATGCGAGATATCATCAACAACTGGTATAGGCATCTGGCAAAAACAAAAATCGTTCTCCTTAAGGACTCTCAGAATATTAACAATAGAAATGATATGAACTGTGTTTTCCAAATGATATCCTGAAATGCTAAGCACAATGCCCATGAAAAAACAAGGTTTGAATAATGTCATCTTAGGCATTCTAGAGTCAAGATGAAGTCTTTCTGCCTTTGTCATAGTATTAAATCATAAAATAGGAGTTGTATCCTTATAAGAAGAGACTCAGACTGTAATATTCAAGGAGAAAGCAATGTGATGATGGAAGCAGACACTGGAGCTACCTGTGTATGAGCCACCAGACAATAAAGGTTTCGAGCAACACTAGAAGCTAAGACAAAGGAACAGAACAGACTCTCCCTCAAGGCCTGAAAGAAAATGGGGCTTTTCTAACCTGTAATTCTCACTTTTGTTCCTCCGACGTACAAAACAATAAACTTGCTTTTTAACATCTATTCACTTGCTAATATGTTTGTTATAGCCATGAAAACCTCATATGGAGAAGAATAACTTCGATTTTATTAAATCACCTTCAAAAAGTCCTAAATTTACCATCATATGTATTGATAACAAGATGAATGCTTTTCACCTAAATTTTGAAAAACATTGTAACAAATGCTGGAAAAGTGAAAAGCATTTCCTTTAGTATCAAAAATGAGAAAGGACTATCCATTATCATCACTCTAACTCACTGAAAGTCCTAGCCAATGCTACAGGTATAAAAGGAAATACAGGTATACAGATTGTAAATGAATAAATACAGCTGCCACTATTTATAGAAGCATGACTTCTATCTTGGTTCATTTTCACTTGTATCTGGGACAAAATACAGAATTAAGGAAGGTAAGATTTATTTAACTCAGAGTTTCTGGAAGTTTCAGTCAATGCTTGGCTGGCTCCAAGGCAGAGTGGCACCAGGAAGATGGCAATAGTTCATTGCATCACAAAATAGAAAAGCACCAAAAGGAAAAAGGGAGGAGCAGAGCAAGCAAGCCTCTTTCAGTGCCTTGTATTGTATAAAGCTCACATATCATGTGGTTTCTCTTATGAAAAAAAAACAACAAAAACAAAGAGCTACATAAAAGATAATGTAAGGAGACAAAACTTTGTTGTATGTTGTGGCCATAAACAGGAGAAATAGTTGCAAAAAGGAATCAAGATGTGTCATGTACATCTATAGTTTCATATAAGAAATGTAATCATTATGTGTTGGAAATGTGCATCAATAAAATGTAAAAACTAAAGAAAAATAAACTTCAATCTAAAAACTACACTATATATAATATATGATAAAATATGTCTGTGTTTTAACTTTGAAACTCTAAACTGTTTAAAGCAAACAGAGTAGAACTTACTTGAGATTGAACTCTAGATGAAGATTTTTTGGACAGGACAAAAGTTTGATGAAAAAGTGATTAGATTACAAATTTCAGTACAACACAAATCCTGCTGAGTGATAATTAAGAATGTGCAAAGAATGTTCAGCTTTGAAAATAAAACATATGTTTCACTTATACATGAAATAAAATGTATTCAAATAAGAAATGCTCCAAATTACTAAAAAATACTTCATCAAAGCAGTTTCCTGTACTAAATAAATGCAAAATCGTTTGATGAGTTGACCTTCAGTTTTTCGTAAACCAAAAATAGCTCATTATGGACTACAACTGACAGTAAGTGCTTGTTGTATTTATTATATATGTACCAGTTTAGCTTAGTTATTAGTTGAGCTCTAGTACATTCTCTAGAGAGGTCAAATTAAGACAGTAAATTTTGTAATCATCATACCTACCGTCTTGCATCATTTCGCTCCAACTATAACAACTGATTATACATGCAACTATTAAGCATTCATTTTGTGCAAAGTGTATTGATGTACACCCAGTGCCTTTAGAAATCTAATTTCTGTGATAAATATGTATAAAGTCTTAGTCATCATGAATCACAGACAGTCAAATTATCAGTTTTAGAAATAAAAGAACTAAAAGTTAAGCACTTTCCTCATATATTTCTACCTCTGAGGTTTTGTGTAGGATAAACAGGAAATCACTATGATACAATAAGTGGAAACCTTTTGTTGTCTATCAAAGCTTAGCTGTCTTTGTTGCGTGGACAGTCATAACCCTTAGCAAGAATGGATCTGTCCTAAACAAAACCTCTAAGAATTTTAAGGTAATTATATTCATATATTAGCAATTTAAACATAAATATCAGGGCATATTCATATACAGCTATGTAGTACATTTAAAATATTATTGAATTCTCTTCCAATTAACTAGTTGAGGCGAGCAAATACATTCTCCCCAAAGTAATTATAATATTGGAAAAGGATGAGAAAAGAAATCCTTACAGGACTTCAAAATTAGACAAAATATATAGCATAGACTGAGAGGTCTATTCAGCATAACTGTTTAAATGTACAGAAAGGTATTTCAATAAATACTTGCAAAGCACACTATATTATGCGATTTCATGTGTATGAAATATCCCCAAAAGGCAAACATTTAGAGACAGAAGTAAAGCAGTAATTGCATGAAACTGGGAATGGGAATAAAGGTAACTTCAGGAGACTTCAGCATAGGCTACCAAATCATCTCCATATTGGTAAACAATTCAAATTCAACTCCATTAAAGCAGGAATAGAAAGCAACCCATATATCCTTGAAAAAAATACACTGAAATATTCTTTGTAAAAGAAATAACAATATTATCCTACATTTCAAACTCTACTTTTTACTTCTCATTGGGTTACTTTTCCAATTTTTAAATAAAAATCTGAGAGGACTATAAAAATTATGAAGTCTTCAGAAGCAGAACTGCTTTGACTTAACAAATGATGACCTGGGGGCCAGAGAGATAGCTCCATGGCACAAGTGCATGCCCGGCAAGTGCGAGGTCATGAGTTTGAACCCCGGTCCCACCAAAAAAAAAACGAATGACTTAGAGGGTTTTATATATTAAATTTCATTAGAGTTCAGTATAAATCACAGTCATAAAGCTAGTCAATGTTTTTGTTTAATATATTTCCTTGTCGCACTTTTCAGCTTCAAGTTCACAGTAGCTTCCTTTTGTAAACCAACATCTTGTATGTTAATGATTTCCTCCACTTCAGGTTTAGTAGCTATCAAAGTCAGGGGAAACTTCCAGATTCCATCTTTTAGGCTCTGTATTTTCAGTGAGGCATTAGCCCTAGAATAGAAAATGTGATGTTAAAACGACTTCAGGAAAACAAAGAAAGTAAATAGAACAAATAAATATCTAAAATGAAATATAAGTTAAATGCTGAGATTTCAGCAAGACTATTGGGACATTTAATTCTTGACCCTAAATTTTCTCCTCTGATTCAAATGTTCTTTTCAGCTGCTTTTATTCACATAAAATCTTAATTCACACATAATTTCCAAGAAGGCAAAAGGCCTACTACTTTAATCTTCATCTTTTGGAGCTCTTCTTAGTCCCTCATATTTGTACATTTATTTCCATATTAACACTTTCACTAAAATAGGTACTCCAAAAAATGGGAGATTTGGCTCTGTTATGAATGGAAATATTTTTAGTAAATTACTGAACATATGAACATTACTACTGCTGGATAGCTCCAACCAAGCACTAAATTCTTTCAGGTAGTTGTAAAATATTGTGTCAACATTTTGGGTCCATAGTTTTGAAGGCCACAGTTTCAAGGATGGCAGATGGAGCCATATTATGGTCAATATAAATAAATGATAGATAATTTTTTTATAAATTATATTCTCAACTTCTGTAAAATATCTTGAGGCTCTCATATGTCTTCAGCAAGTAAAATGTCTGGGGAAAAGTTAGGCTAAGATAATCAGTATTTCTAATGAGGGAATAAGAGAAATTAATTTATCATCTCTCTTCTTTTTAAAAAGTTCATATTTGTATTAAATAATTTACCTTGTTAACACGATTCCCACTTTATTTTTTGTGGAATATCCATTAATTAAATTAATATAATATAAATTTTGTGTAAAATATTAAATAAATAGAAAATTATGATAAAAACAAAAATGTTAATTTCAATAATTATATATTTCACCTTCTCCTAGCTTTATTTATTATTATTGCCTGAAGATTATACTGATATTTTCTAGCTACTGGAAATAAACTCATATCAATACATAAATACATCAAATTTATCAGTGCAAATATTCAAAATATTTGAATGCATTAAAATTTACAGTTGATTTTTAATTGCCATAGTGTATATTGCACTTTGGATATGTTGTAGTTCTTAACACTGTACCTACAATTAGACAAATAATTTCTATTTCAGATGTTAAATATCATATTATATTATTAGCTGCTAGATGTTGACTTCCCAAGAATGTGTATTTGAAGATAATGGATGATGCTTCCTGGAGGACAATCACTGAAAGCCCACTGCATGTTCTTTATTGGTACATGTTGCTAGGTCAGTGAGAATTCCTAGTTTCAGAGTAAAAGCATTAAAATGGTAAAAAATTTCAAAACAAGAGAGTGGGGCTGTAAAAATGGTTCATCGAGAAACTTCATAATGACTTCTATAGTGGTCATATTAGTTTGCCACCTCTAAAGTAGAATTCTTTTTTCCCCAAAGCCTTAAAATCATTTGCTATTATCTGATTTACTGAAGATGGTTATTTTTCTTGAATAAGGTAAAATCACAACATTGGTAAAATTTAAAATTTCTCTAATTGACAGAGATTTTGAGTATTTTTTCGTGTATTTGTTATTTTGTATTTCTTCTGAGAAGTACTTTTACTTCAGCTATGCATTTTTGATTGGATCATTTTTTTTAATTGTGTGAAAGATTAACTTTTTATTTTGACTTGAATTCAGTCTTGTTTTCTTTCTTTTTTAAAATTTTATTCATTTTAATAAGAAAGAAATAACAATGAGATAGTTTCAGAACACATGAGTAGGGTAGGTACAATATTTCATACAGTGCACATTGTTGTCTTCATAGTAGTTATTCAGAGCGCAACATTCAGACATGAAAGTTTTTCCAAACACTGTTGGTACAAGTATTTATTGTTATTAAACTAAGAGAAAGTAGTTGTATGGATAGTCCAATATTCCATAATAGTAGTAGCTTATCAGCAGAACTGGCAATGTCAGAAGCTACTGACTTGAGTCTTTTACAGCTCAGCATACTAAGTTAGCTTTACTTTTTACGTCTCATGGTTAAACTTTTATGCTGGATGTTTAAGGCCAAGTTAAAGCTAGAACTATACAACAAAATGTATAACTTTTGTATCTCCCAAGGTCAGTCAAATCCCCTGAGGATTCACTTTGAAATGATGTACAGTGGTTTGTAGAACTGTTGTCAGTGTCAGCCATCTGGATGAGTCATGACCATGGCTTGACCAGTTTGCTCTCTGTGAAAGCCTGAAGGATCATTCATTTTCTTTTTTTTTTAATTCTTTTATTGTTTAAATTTAACAATGGTTATATTACATATTTTCATCATCGGATCAGTTTAGATTAATACATATAGGTATATAAGATTGATCAAACAACTAAACATTAACCTTTCTAAATCCACATTACTTTTTTTTTTCTTTTCCCCCTTTTTTTCTTTGAAAGTTGACATATTGCATATTGTCC
>PVJA010058414.1:0-10053 GCA_004027025.1 Myocastor coypus
TAGATTCAGGAGGAAAACAAGCCTGAGACTCAAAAGACTGAGAGATAAAATGTTCTCTACACAAAAGCAAAGGAGAACAAAAACACTGAGAAGGTACAGCACTCAGAGATCTGGAAGTGGTGGCAGGTAGAGTCCCAGGAAGACTCAATCTCCAGCAGATAGGGGAGCAGGGACTTGAAGGGGCAGGTTGAGAAAGGTGCTTTTGCTTAGTTTATGCTTCCTGTTTGGGAGTTGGCCAGTCTGCTTCCAGCACTTCATGTTAGTCTCTTTTAAATAATAATAATACAATGATTATTTAGCGATGAAGAAATCTAAACTAACTTAGGTGCCCCCAGCCATGCGGGAAGTGGGAGAACTGAACACAGCCTCATTTTGGCCCAGCTATGGAGTTTTACCTGTGTGTTACACTATTATGTGCAGGAGTAAATTGAAGTAGGGCTGGTCAGACCCTGAGAAGAGACGGGAATCTCAGCAGGAGAAGCAGAAGGGGATGCTTTAAATGCGGGAAGAAATAAGAAGCATTGTCTGCCCTGCCTGTGTTCAGAGCAGGGACTTATCTAGGGAGGGGTCATGGGCTGGGTGCCATCCTGTGTCCCCTCCAAAACAGATGGAAGCCACGTATCCATCAGCCTCTGGGTGGGACTTGTAATCCTCCTGGGGGTCGTCATGGGCTTAATCATCTGGATGAGGAGGCGCTGGTAAGTCTCCCTGTTCCTGTGTGCCCTTTCCCTCAGTCTTTCTCTCCTGTATTCCCTGCCTTTCTTTTTTGAACGCTGTCAACTTTCTCTTCTCTTACAGCTCCTATCAAGGCATCCTGTGAATATCTAAGATTTGGAATCAGCTTAGGTGCCTGTGAGCTGATGAATGGACAAAGAAGATATATATGAGTATTATTCAGCCATAAGGGTGAATGAAATCATGTCCTTTGCTAAAAATGGGGGGTGAACAACAGGAGCCCTTGTGAAATGAAATAAGTGACACAGAGCCATACAAGTAATACAGAAAGTCCTTCCTGGAACTCTCAGTGGCCATGAAACCTAGTGGGCCTACTCAGGGAAAAATTATTGGAATTCCAACAAGTTAATTCCAGTCTACCACTTCCAGGGCAATCCATGTCAAGAATAAAGACAGTGATGCATACTGGTAATTTTGGGGAGCTAGGAGAGTTCTAAGTCCAGCTAGAATAGTGACTGATCAGAACAAACGCCTCAACCCAGGGTTGAGCCTGGGTTTTATTAACTTGTGAACATGAAAACGGATTGGAGTTGGTTGATGCTGAGAGTGGGAAATAAGCAAATGCTGTGAGCTTTGCTAGGTAGGCAGTCTGAAGTTACTTCTGCAGTATGTAGACAGAAAGAGATATGCAGAAATAGTGATCTGTAGATCACAGATTGGGTTGGTATCTAGTGCTGTGGGGTTGATGCTTCTGTTTTAATGTGTAATTTTTACTCCCCAAGGAGTCAGCCTCTTTTCTCCAGGCTCATTCTCAGCACACACTGTGCCATGACTTGTCCGGGCACACACAGTCCTACCTGGGAGCTACAGGTAGGGCCTCACAGTCCTGTGGGATTGCTTCAAAGAGTACACAGTAGCACCAGCACTAGACTCATTTCCATTGCTTAGAATCAGCTGAAGTGGATGAAAAAATGTCCTAGCCAGCTCTGTATATATCAATACATGGAGATAAGGCCTAATGCCTTTCTTTGAAGCAGACCTATCTAGGTGGTCATCTAAAAATTATCTCATATTCCTATTCTCTCTCTCCCTCTGTGTCTCCCTCTCTCTCTCTCTCCCTACCTATATATTTATCCTGGACCTTTACATGGTGTTGTATCCCCAGGTCTCTTTTTCAAAAGTTTGAGAAGAGGTCGTATTAAGTTGCCAAGACTTGATTTAAACTTGTAATCCCCCTGCCATAGCCTCAGGAGTGCTGGAATACAGATGTGTGCTGTTACACTCAACCTCATAATTTCATTTTTCTGTCTTGATAAATATTTTTTATTTGTTTGTTTTTAACATATTTGATACATGGTCTCACTACACAGCTCCAAGTGGTAGTGATGCTTCTATTTTCAGCTTCCTCAGTTCTCAGATTACAGGTGTACTCCACCATGTCTGGTGTCAGTGGCCAGCTCAGGGCATCTGGGGGCAGGTCGGCATGGCCTGTTGTGCCAGGGATTAGACCCTCGTCCCTGAGCCTGCCTAAATAGGCTCTTAATGTGCTCGGCTTCCTCGATTCTTGAGTTTGCCTATATAGGCACTTAATCAGCTGAATTATCTCACTGGACCCATATTTTTTTCTCTTATGTGGAAATTTAAAGCTACTTGGAAAGTAGAAGAATTATCAAGTAAGGGAAAGGAGACAGGAATGCGGAAGAAGGGAAGATGGACAGGATAAAGACAGAGTACATATGTGACTATAAGTACTGGAAAAGAACCCATTAATTTGTACAACTTGTATGCTAGTAATTTTAAATATATATATATGGTATCCCCTGATTCTCCTTGCCATCTGCTTCTGTTTTAATGTGTAATTTGAAGCAACTGAGGGTCTCAAATATTCAGGACTTCATTCTGGATCTGCTCAAGAACTGAGGATGAAAGAGGCACCACGCAGAGGTGAAGCCATCATCACGTCCTGTGAGCCTTTGTCTAGGAACCCGGGAGCTCTTTCTCTTCACATTTGCAAGGCTGTTCCTGGGCCCCAACAGTTTTCAGGCACTGAGTGATGGCATCTGCCCTTGGCGGGGAAGCATGTTTTGTTAAACAGGTAGCAGCTAAAGAAGCTTCTCATCAAGGACAAAGCCAAGTCCTGTCTTCGTGGTAACTTACGTTTTCAAAGAAAGTTCTAAATCTTGATTTTTATGTTCCATGTCTGAATTTAAAATGCTAGCCATGAGCCGGCAAGATGGTTCAGTGGTCTAAAGCACCAGCTTAGGAAAGCTTAGGCAACCGCAGGGACCACGATTGGATCCCTGGCACCACGTGCTGTGCCAGCCCCACCCCGAGGGTAGGTTGAGCTGGCCATAATACAATCAATCAGTCAATCAACCAATTGCTAGCCATATTTTTTAGCAAGTATTGTGCCACCTGGGTGATGATAACCCAGGGGCTCCCTCCTTGTGCCTCTTTCATACAAACTTGGCCTTAATGAAGTATTAGTAGCTTAAGGCTGCATTACACATTTGGATTTATGACTGAAGGACATTTTCACCTTAAAAATGAAGGGTGTAATAAAGAGAGCAGCTTTTAGCTTTCAGTTGGGTGTGGTAGGCTGCTGAGCTGAGTGACCCTGAGAAAGAGAGCCCCTTGCCTTCATCTTTACCTGACTTTCAATCCAATCCTATTCACTGAGATGAGCAGAGCTGGCTATGTAGAAGCAGATGATCCTTGATGTGGTCGAAAGAATGTGACTAAGTCTGACCAGCTAAGGTGCTCATGAGTCTCAGCATAGCAAAGGAGCAATACGCAGATGGGAATGGCAACCCCAGCCCCACAGCTAGAATGGAGGATCCCGCAAGAGCCTGTGAGATTCCAGGGCTAAGACTTGAGACGACAACTCAGCAGAGGCTATGGCACACAACAGCTAGACCTTCCTGTCAGGAAAGGTGTCAGGCTTGCATATATGAGCTACCTACGGTACTGCTCATAGCAGGGCTTTTGTGTATGGCTCAAAAGTGTACTGTGCTTACTTACACCCATGCCTGCAAAGATTGTCTCCCTTAGCACTCTTCTGCTTCCACATCCTTAATAGATATGAATAAAAGCTTCCAATGTGGCCCTTTGTTCCGCCTAAAACATCTGGTCATCCCTGAGAACTGTAAATATTTCTAGTCTTCTTTCCATGTGCATGCCATACTGCTAGGTGGGAGACCTGAACCCTCCATGAGGATTTTGGTAGCTGCCTAATTTTAATAGAAATTTCATAGTGTTTTAATTTCATAGTGTGTATAAAATGGGATTTGTTGCAAGTAGTCTTTTTCCTTTTAAATTTTGAAAAATCAAATGCTAGAGTTAGCACTAACACATAGCAGTCTTTCCTAGTAACAGCATTAAACATATAAAGTATGGAGAGATCTGAGAATATTTGGGTAGCTTGAACAGGAGTGATGGGGAAACACTGGCCCATGTGGGTGTCTCCTCTTAGCTGAAAGAGGCAGAGCAGGAAGCTCATAGGAACTGCAGACATTCTCGATGCCAAAGAAGTAAGTCCAAGTCAGAAATAATCTGTTTGCCTGCCTCACAGGGATGTTATCTGTTATTAGTCCCCTGCACACCCACAAAAATTAAGATTTATGTGTTGGGGAACCTTCAGCTATGGAAGCCAACGTTTGGCCTATGCTATGCTGGACATGCATCTTTGAACCTGAGGATACCAGTGATGCCTCTAGTATCTTTTCCACCAACTGTTCCTATATTGCGTGGGATGGTAAGCATGCCTTCAATTCCAGCACTTGGGAAACCGAGGCAGGAGGATCACAGTGAGTTCTAGGACAGGTTGGATTATATAGTGAGGCCAAGGCCAGCTTGGATTCTACACCAATATCTTGTCTCAAAAAAACTAAAAAATGGTGTTGTGCACACTCATAGTTGCAACTGTTGGGAGGCTGAGGAAGATGCTTGTGATTTTGAGAGCAAGACCAGCCAAGGCTACAAAGTGAGCTCAAAGCAACCTGAACTGCATTTACAGAGCCTGTCTCAAAAAAAAAAAAAAAAAAAAAAAAAGATTGAAAATAAGGAATAAAAATGATAGGGAAAAAACCCATCAAGTTTTAGTCATCTGACCAGTAGCTTTGGCAGCAGCATTTGAACATAATGGCAATGCGAAATATCTAGATCTCGTCCAGACTTACTGAAAGAGAAACATTGGATGGGGCCCATAAGCAATCCCGTAGTTAAACCTGATACTTGAAAATTGTAGAGCCTCACTATTCTCAGGCAGGTTAGAAAGCAATGGTAAAGATTCCTCAGAATTAAGAGGGATTGGGCCAGTGAGATGGCTCAGCGGTCTAAAGTACCTGCTTAGGCAACTGCAGGGACCATGTTTTGATCCCCAACACCACATGCTGTGCCAGCTCCATGCCCAGTACAGGCCATAAAAAAAACAAACAAACAAAAGTGCAAGAGAAATTAATGGTGTCTGACTTGGTTGCTCTCTTTCTGCATTAGGGGGAATTGAATCAGAGCTTTGAAAAAGAGTGAGGCACTGAGATAAAATAGCCATCACACTGATCAGGAGATGAGTTCTGGCCTTTTCCAGTTTCCTCCTATGTGAAACAAGGACAAACATACCTCTGTTCATTATCTCACAATTTGGTGCCATGCTTTGAAAATACAGGGTCTCATTTTGTCTTTGGCAATGAAGTAAGAGATGAACGGGATCTCTGCAGGGCACAGCAATCGCACACAAGAGTAGGAACAAGAAGCAGCTTTTATTGCTGACGGGTCTGCAAGGGACTCTGTTACTCTGAGAAGGCTTTCTTTTTACTTTTATACCATTCTTCCTCTCTACAGCTGCCTTACATTGGTGCAGGTGAGACGAAAAAAGTAGAAACAGCAGCAGCTAGGGGAAGTGGGAGACCCTGCAGGACTCCCCTGTCCCAATTTTAGGCTCCACTGCAAAGGAAACCACAGACACAGATTCCTACTTACTGGAGGCCACAACAGAAAGGGAGTGATCGTTTTCCTTTAGATTGTTCCTTTAGCATCATGTTGCTTTCAGGTGCTATTGTTCAGTTGAGCTCCCTCCAGTCTTGGCCTGTCAACCAACCCTACCCATCTTTGCACAGAATGAATGTAATGTTTCCTATGGAAATCACTGAGGAAGTGCCGTTCACCTCATCTGAGAAAGTTCTAAAAGCACATCAAGAACATAGAAATACCCTATGAAGTCAAGTTCCTTGTTCAGTGTGGTGTTGATAGTTTATTGCCACTGAGCTCCAGGTTGACCTTTCATCATATTCTAAGAGGCAATGCATAGCCTTTCTTTAACTGCTGTTCATAAAGATAACACACCCTGAGTCCTGGCCTGCTGCAGGCTGAGGAGGGACACAGCAGGAAAGAGGGGCTGGGCTTGCCTGCAGGGCTCAGATACTGCAAGATGGAGCAGAACAGGGAGTGTTTAGGAGTCCTAGGCTGTTCTTCCCTGCCCTCTGCCTGAGCTTTCACTTCACTTGCTAGCCACCTTGTGCTTCCTCTGGCAATAACCTATCCATGGTCCTCTGGTGATGGAAACTAGCTCCTTAAGGAGCTTAGGTTGGGTCTGTTTTGCCCAAATCATTCTCACTAGTGGTTTCCTGTCCCAGTGTGAATGTATCTCTTCCTCTCATGCACTGACACCTCCGGCTTTCGTCACTCTTTCATTGAGAAGGCCGCTTCTCCTAACTAAGCCAGGACAACTGATGTAAGCTGGGACTGGGGCAGGCAAACTTCCTGCTGAGGGACCAGCTGCAGTCTGTGTTGTGCACCTGCTCCACCCTGGCTTTCTTCGTCTTTGGCCCCTGAACCTTATTCTCAGGCCATGTTTGTGTTCCCATTTCCCACTTCACAGATTCTCTTGTCTTTCTGATCATTCTTTCTGTTCTGTGTCACTATTGTCCCTCACTGTCACTTGGTGCCTGAGATACATTGACGGAAAAGCTTTCACCCTGTCAAGTTCTTCTACTTAACTCTGGCAAGATCTTGACAGGACTTGTCCTCTCTGATGCGACTGGACAATCTCTATGTGGGTCTTTCCATATCGTTGTCTCCTTGCCTTTCTCTCCGTAGCATGCATCTTTCTTATTGCCCTGTGACAATCAGTACTGTCTGCTAGCAGCTCTCTCAGGTATCCTCCGTCTTGGTTCCGAAGGTGATCCTCCACTGCTCCCCATCTCAGAAGAGCTGCTGGTGTGACATATGCTGAGCCTCACCTTTGCATTTATGCTTTCCTCCCAAAGTTAGGGACTCATTCTCTGTGTCTTACCTCCTACAGTCCCCTGAACTTTTTCATTTTAATGTCCCCACAAAACTTTTAAAATTAAGGAAGCAAAATCCTTTCCTGGACCCTGTTTCCCTTTTAAGATTTTATTCTGATTTCCCATTAGTGACGGACCTCTCGTACACAGCTGGTGAAGGGAGTTGTACCTCTCCATGGACTCTCTGCTGCTCGTGTTTTCTGCAGCCCTGACTCCTGGAACTGCTTGTCCTACCCATTTTCAGACTCTACTTTCCTTCCTTCTCCCTTAGACTGTGTGGGACCTTGCTCTGCTGACTCGACTGTACAGGACATTGCTCTATTCGTCTTCCTCATCACCTTTGTCATTTTCATTCATAAATCTTTCTGTTCACACCGAAATCCTCAGGGGGCATTTCTGTGGTTGTGCCTGATGACCGACTGTCTTCCACTTACAATTTCACACATGCTCCACTTCTGCCTCTCCTCTTCTACTCAACCTGAGAAACCAATACTTGGTCATATGAAGGTTTGGTAGGATGATTACTTGAAGAAAATTGATTCCTCTCTAGACATGAATCAGTGGACATGAACCACTTCCCTAGGTATCTCATCAGTAAGGGAGACTGGTTTGACAAATAAGAAATGACACAAATGGTCCACACCCTGCCTGGTGAGACTGGCACAGCCTATTGCTTGTTACCAGAGCTGCTATCTGGCAGACTTTATCTGTGCCCTCTCACAATTTAGTTGTCTGGGCATTCCTCTTTCACTGGCCATACTCTGTCATTTCCCCCTTCAGAAGCCTCAGCTGCTATTGCTTGTGTAGCTGAGCATACTGTATACACTTTAACTTCTTTATCCTTGTTTGAGTCTTAAGTTTTATGAGACTCTCATTTGTTTTCAAACAGTAAGTTAATCTTTTCTCCTTTCAGATTGTGAGTTTCTTTTATATGCTCAAGCATGGAAATTCCTGAGGGTAGCAAGAAGGCACCTTCGTGCCCTTGCCCTCCCTGGTGTCGTCTTGTCTTCTTCCGGGATGACCTCTGTGAGCCTTCAAGCAATTAGAACGCCTTGTTGTAGAATCTTACCTGTGTTTTTAACCCCTTTGTGAATGCAGTAAATTTAATTGAAGTATAGTTTTTCTTGCTGTAATCCAACGAATGCTGTCTAATATAATCACCCATGCAACTACTTTCCTACCATCCTAAAAGGCAAAGTTTTTGAATTCCTCGAAGTATCAGATGCCACGTGGTTATCCATGTCTCCAGCCCTAGGGATTTTTTTTATCTATTTTCTGTGTCTTTCTGAACACAGAGAAACACAGGAAGCAGTTTGGGCTCCACAGTGAAAGACAGCTTTGGTTTCCACTGATGGCAAGTTCTGAAGTGGGCTACTGAATTCAGAATCCACACTACTGTGGAAGCACAGGGTAGAAATGCTCTGACTTGGTGAGGTGTACTGCTCTCAGCTTGCCTCATGCCCCAGAATTTCCATCTCAGTCATGTGACCTTGTTGAACAGGACCTGGGTACCACCAGGATATGAAGCTCTCAGCTCAAGTTACACATACTAAGCTTCTGTGTTTAGAGCTGTATCTCAGAAATTCAAATCACATTCTTAGAGATGAGGGCCAGGGAAAGTGGTTTTGTGCCTCTGCTGAATTCCACTGCTCTGTGTAGATGGCTACTTTCCTGCTCTGAAAAACATATGTAAAATTCTTGCCTCCTGAATGTTTATTTTTAATGTAGTGTGTGTGTGTGTGTGTGTGTGTGTGTGTGTGTGTGCGTGTGTGTGTGCATGCACCATGCATCTAGACCCTTTCTGCTGAGCTGCATCCCCAGTCCAAATTTTATATTTTCATTTTCAATCAAGCTCTCACTGAGCTTGAGTTTGTGGTGCTGTTGCCTCATTCTCAGGATGCTGAGACTACCCATGGTGTCAGCACACCTTTATTTTTCTTCAGGTCTTTGCAGTTATTCTGTTTCCATTGGTCAGGAACCTCTGATGACTTTGGAACCAGATTTAGAATGTACTGAAGCCCTTGTTTCTCCCCTTTCCCACAGTGGGTTCCTGGCCTTGGTCCCTCTCTCTCTCCATCCTCCTCTGTGCTCTCCCCTACTGTTTTCCCAGTTCCTTCCTGCTCCCCATGCTTCTCCTCCTGCTTTGTCTCCTGGTTCTCTTTGGCTGCTGCTCCTTTTTCTTCTCTCTTCTTCTGCCCTCACCCACCAACACCACATAGGAATGTCAGCTCTGGTTTGAAAGAATTTCCAAGGACATTTGAAACCAGTGGGAGCTTTTCAATCCCTATTTTCTACATATAAACTAGGACATGAGTTGTAGCACACGCCTGTAATCCCAGCATTTGTGAAGCAGAGGCAGGAAGATTGGCATGAGATCAAAATGAGCCCGGGTGACATAGTGAGCGCAAGACCAGTCAGAATAACTAAGCCAGGCCTTGTCTCAAAATCAAGTGAATCAAATCAGATAAATCAAATCAAATGAAACTAAATCGTATGTGGAAGATGTGGGTGCCTCCTTGTGGCCATCTTGGAATGACATGCAAAAACTTCTCACCTAGGATGCCGGAGGTATCAGATCTCAATTGGCTATGCCCACAGAAAAACTAAACAAGTCCCCCACCTGGACGTTCACCAAGGTATTTCCCCTCTGTCCTGATTGCTTAGAGTGGTCTCAACCCCACGCCCTGGGCTTTCCCCCTGAGGTTTGGCTGAATTGATCACTGCACAATATTCAACCAAATCTATTTTCTGGGAGGAATAGTCCTAATGTGCTGGGGCGGGAGCTGCCTCCAACCAAGTAGAGCCCTCCCACACCCAGAGGGCAAAAGTGACAGGTTCAGCAGGCTTCAGAATAACAGAGTTCTCCTGTGTCTCAGAGTCAAACTGAGGGTCACACTTTTTATTCATTGTCATGGTCTCAGGCCACCCACAGCCTCCAGGCCTGTCATCAGGGGTGCGTTGCTATCTAAGTAGTGGATAGTGTTCTCTTGGATTTAGTCCTTTTGGCTTATTGTCTGGTTCTTTGCTATTTATCTATCTGCCTCTCTATCTCTATGTCACTTATCTCACCTCTCTCTCTCTCTCTCTCTCTCTCTCT
>PVJA010058415.1:0-10088 GCA_004027025.1 Myocastor coypus
AATCTGAAATTATTGTCATAGAAAAAGAGAATCCATAATTATGAAGCTAAAAAGAATAAGGCAAAGTTACTGCAGAGATTTATTAGAAACTTCATCAATTTAAAGTATTTCATTCATTTTCTAGATTTTGTGACCTTTGTTGTATCTTCAGTACTGTATCTTGAGAATTACAATTAGTTGGGATTTTCTTTACCTTTCTAAATACATACTCTGCTACCGAATATTATGTGCATAATTTTGTATTTTTCAAAAAGAACTTTCTCTGTTTTAATCCCTAAATTGTGTATGCTTTCACCCAAATAAAACCTGTATCCATATATGCCTTCAAAATGAATATCTGATTTACCTAAGTGCAAAGTAAAAAAGTATGTGTATTACTCAAGAGTTTCAAAATATCAACATGATTTGCTGAATTTTTAAAAATGTCACATCAAAATGTTTAGCACCAGATACCACAATCAATGACTGGGATTCTGGGAATAAACACGAGAATCAGATTTATAGCACCTGTCAATTTCCCAGGGTGTGAAACTTCATTTGTTTGAAGTTCAGTCTCGCTAAAAATTAAAGAAAAAATTGGAATTTCTCTGGTTATCATGGAAAATCATTTCTGGGTCCCGGCCTCCTTGTCACATGGTTCCCCTCATCTAAACACAGCAAGTTCTTGCTTTACATTTTTATTCAGTTTCTTTCGGTTAAGCATAAAACAGTCACTATCAATTTCTCACCAGTTCCTGAACATTCCTAAGTTGAAATTATTTTAAAGTAGTTATTCATGGGGCTTGCAAGTCGAAATGAAAAAGCACTGAAAATCAATTTCATTATAAGCTTTGAAGTAAGGGGATGTTGCATCAAAAAGCTCGACTGGTTGGTAGGTGGTGTTTATTTATTTTATTCTGGAATGCTATAGCACAGCAACTTTTAAACCACTGAAAACTCCATCTGGTGATTTGCTGAATGCATCCCCTGCACATAATCAGGGAAGTCTCAGCTTGACTGGGCACTCGCACAGAATTCACTGAAAGGAATACATCTGTATTATTTCATGGTGGTGACTGCATTTATAACATTATGCACCTCTGTGCTCGTCGTGGCTGCGTCAGTTAACGATCCTGTTCCATGGCAGGGTGGATATCTTCCCTGGTGAGCATCAAAAGAGTGAGACTAACAAACGATTCTCCAAACCCCGAGGACAGTTCAAGAATCAAAGTTTACAGTATTTAATGGGCCAAAACCCTGAGCTTTAGAGCCTTGCATACATAAGCGATGCAGTGTGCAGAATAGCAATTGACACTCAGAATGTTTAGACTCTGAAGTGTTAGTAGCACCCTGACTGAGACAAACCAGAGCTTTTCTTCAGCCCTGTTCGCTCTATTTGGTAAAAAGAACCAGGGATAAAATGGAGTCCTAAGCACCTCAGCTCAGCTCTTGGTAACAGGAGGATATCTTAGTGTAAATTGCAAACACAGTCACTAGAACTCTACTAAGACCACTGGCCTTACTTTATAGGACTTGAGCTAGCTTTCTTGTTCTCCTCACTGTATCTCTAGCACAGGAATCCCTCCTCACCTGCTAGGGTTGGAACTCAAAGGGCCTCCCAAAAGGCTCATATATTTAGACAGGAAGCTTTTGAAAGACCTGGATCATGAGGGTACTAATTGGATTCCTTTATCATTTTGTAGCTGAATGTGTTGGTAGGAGATAGGAACTAATTGGAGGAAGTAGGTCACTGTGTCCTTTCTTTCAAGGGTGTTACCTTGTTTTTTTTTTTTTTTTTTTCAGTACTGAGCATTTAACCAGAGCCTTCATACATGAACTATAGTCTCACCACTTATTTATTAATTATTTATTTATCTATTTAATATATATTTGGTGCAGGGTCTCACCGCAGCTCGGACTCATAGTAGTCCTCCTGTTTTCAGCCTCTCAAATGCTGGGATTACAGGCATGTACCACCACCCCAAATCTTGGTGTCCAACTCAGCATACCCAGGAGTGAGGCTGGGGTGGCCTGTAGTGCTGGGATTTAAACCCTGGCCCCTGCACTTGCCTAAGCAGACACTTAGTCCGCTGAGCTGTCTCGCTGATCCTTTTCTTAATTTTTTTTTTTTTTTGAGACAGAATCTTACTACGTTAAGTTAGGCTCTGGTTAGGCCCAAACTGACAGTCCTCCTGCATCATCTTCCCAGGATGTCAGTATTCTAGGCATGCACCATCTCACTTGGCTTATAGAATTACCTTAAAATACAAAGTATAAGTTGTTTTTTTAAAAAACTAATAAAAATTAGTAAAATGCAAGCCAGGCATGGTGGCACACTCCTATAATCCTGGCACTTGGGAGGCTGAGGCAGAGGATCAGTGCAAGTTCAAGACCAGCCTGGGCTACAAAAGAGAGCTCAAGGCCAGCCTCAACTTCACTGTCTCAAAAAGACAAAAAAAAAAAAAAAAAAAAAAAAAAAAAAAAAAAAAAAAAAAAAAAAAAAAAAAAAAAAAAAAAAAAAAAAAAAATCAATAAGTTATAAAATGTTGAAGCCAGGCATGGTGGCTCATGCCTGTAATCCCAGCACTCAGGAGGCTGAGGGAGGAGAATTGGTGCGAGTTCGAGACCAGCCTGGGCTACAAAAGTGAGCTCAAGGCCAGCCTCAACTGCACAGTGAGACCCTGTCTCAAAAAGACAAAAAAATAAAAAAATTAAAAAAAATAAAATGTTGAAAGATAGGGATCTTGCTAGCTAGGCATTTAACAACCACAGTGTAAAATGCAAACAAAATAGAGAGAGCAAGGTGTTGGCTTCAATCAGAGGACACAAGGTAACTTCTCATGCCCATATTGTTCCTTAAAGGAGAAGGTAGCCAGCTCCATATCAAATACTGGAAACAACAGGATCTAATCTCAGGTTAACAGTAGTTAGATTCACGATACTATTCTTCAGAATGTATGTCTTATCCCTGTGCTAGTGTCTGCCTTGTTATCTTTGTATCTATGTGCCTATGAAACATGATAAGTATTCAAGAGATACTTTCTTTTTTCATATTTAAGTTTTTAAATTGCATTTAGTACAGGGTCCACAGGTCTATGGGGTCTCATTGCACAGATCAGACTTGTAGTGATCCTCCTATTTTCAGCTTCCCAACTGCTGGGACCCCTGGGGACAGGGCTGGCATTGCGCGGGGATCAAACCCTGGTCCCCTAGTGCTTGCTTAAGTAGGCACTTTAGTCTGCTGAGCAATCTGAAAGCCTGAGGTATTTGCTTTCTTATTTGGAAAATGTAAGAATGATGGAGCAGAAGCCAAAACATTAAAGGAATGCCAGATTAAAGGCTGTACTAAAGAGATAGCATGCCCTGGTAGTCAAACGTGTTAGGCTGTGTGGATTCAAATCTTGACACTGTCCTTAACTAGATGGGTAAGTCACTCAGCCTTTCTACTCAGGCTCCTTCCATGAAATGAAGAGGATGACAACATCCTACTTCAAAGATTTTTCTGAATGTTAGAAAGAAAGCATAATGCAAAAAGAACTCCCTAACACAGAGCTTGGTAGACAGTAATGTAATGCTACTCTTCATAACAAAAAAATCACTAGGGTTATCCACAAACATCTCAATGGTACTATGGATTTGAGGATGATAGGCCAAAAATCTTTAAACCACTAAGTAGATGTTGTTAAAGGTAGAATTTCTCTCAACTAAGATTACTAGAGCAAATGCAAGAGGATAATTTTCACAAATGTATTGAAGTTATTCATAAGTAGAATTTGTTAAATACTTAGCATTAGCAAATGCCAAATTTCTTTTGGGGGGAGGAGGGTCTACAAGGTGTTCAGAGTGTCACTACTAGCTCAGACTCATGGTGATCCACCTAATCACAGCCTCCCAAGAGCTGCGATTATAGGCACATGTAATGCCCAGTCTGATTTGCCATCTCAGTGCACCCCAGGGGCGGGGCCAGCACAGCAGACCCAGGGATCAGGCCCCTGCACCTGCTTACAGTGCTTTAATCAGCTAAGCTATTTGGCCAGCCCAAATGCCAGATTCTTCATGGAACACTTAATACCCAAATTACATAAGTAAAGGCAAAAAAATAAGGAAGAACCTGGAAAGCACAAGGTCTTGAGTTCGAGCCCTTGTATAATAAAATGATGATGATGACGATGACGATGACAATGATGATGGTGATGATGATGATGATGACGATGACGGTGATGATAATGATGATGATGATGATGACGATGACGATGATGATGGTGATGATGATGGTGACAATGATGAAAGAAAAAAGAATTCAACTGACTTGTCCAAAGCGAAACAATTTAAAGTTAGAGAAGTCAATTTTTGACTTGAAGTGCCACAGCAAGAGCCCATGCTTTCACGTGTAAATGACAGTTGCTCCTTTTGGGGAGGACCTAAAGATAAAAGTCTGAGCAAGGACCTAAATTCCAAAGGCTATGAGTCAGTTACTAAGCAGTACATATGTTATTGGCAGTAGAATCCAAGAATTATGAGGAGGAGTCTCGAATATTTTTCTAATGACCATCTTATTGGTATAGAGTAGTTTTAAAAATGAAAAAGCATAGCCGGGCGTGGTGGCTCACGCCTGTAATCCCAGCACTTGGGAGGCTGAGGCAGGAGGATTGGTGCGAGTTCGAGACCAGCCTGGGCTACAAAAGTGAGCTCAAGGACAGCCTCAACTGCATAGTGAGACCCTGTCTCAAAAAGACAAAATAAATAAATAAATAAATAAATAATAAAAAAGCATAGAGACAGCCAAATAGCTCAGCAAATTAAAGCACCTGCAAGCAGGTTCAGGGGTCAGGGGTTTGATCCCCAGGCCTACCATGCTGGCCCCCAGGTGTGCTGAGATGGCAATTGAGACTGGGTGTGGTGTTGTGCACCTGTAATCCCAGCTCTTGGGAAGCTGTAAACAGAGGGATCACTATGAGTTCAATCTAGCAGTGTGACCCTGAACACCCTTTAGACCTCTCCTGAAAATTCAAAATAATAATAATAATAATAATAATAATAATAATAATAATAATAATAATAATAATGAAATAATACATATGGAATAACTTTGTCATCATCTACTGATTCAGGAGAGAAGCTTTCAAGTAACCAAACTGAACAATAAGCAACAAACAAAATAGAACAATAAATGAAAGCCACTAAAAAAAGAACCAATGACTTTGCCTCTGAAAGAATGAATTTCTAGAAAACGAAGGTTGGAAATTTGTCACAAGATACTCTTTTGGCTCTAAATTTTTTTTAACTGTGTATATATTTAAGAAAAAGAAGTGATTCAAAAAGTTCAATGACCAGAACTTGAAGAATATATTTGAATATCTAGCTTGATACTATTAGAAGTTAAAAGTCTCAAACAAACCATCTCACAGTAGTTACTATATTAGATAGCCCTTTAGTCCAAACCAAAATAGCCTTTGCTTTCTCTTAAACTGAATAGCATTAGCTTATTAACTCTCCAATATACATAGTCTCACTACCAACTACCTTAATAACTTGTCTCTCTGCATGTTTAAGTCCTTTGCTATTAGTACTTCATAAACATTGTAAAATCTAGTCTCAATGGTGTGCCTTTCCTTCCTTTTACTATGTAACTATGATGAATTCTGCAGGATGCTGAACAATGCTCCTCCCAAAGATGCCCACGTTCCAGTCCCCAGAACCTGTGAATTTGTTCCCATGTAAGTGAGAGACAATTTGCAGGTAGGATTAAATTAAGAGTTTTGCCATGAAAGTCTCTATTGTATAATCCAGATGGACATGGTTGCAATCACAAATGGCCTTCTGAGAGAAAAGCACAATAGAGAAGAAGATGTAAGAGTTGAAAGGAAGGATGATGTGACCACTGGCCGAGGCTCCTCAGCAGCCTCTGGGAGCTGAGAAAGGCAGAAAGCCAATTTTGTTCTCAAGCCTCCTAAAGGAGTGTAGTCTGGCCAGCCCTGGGGTTTTAGCCCACTGTGGCTCATTTCAGATATGCAGCCACCAGAACTGTAAGCTTGTATTGAGCTCCATGGTGATTTGTTACAACAGCTTTTAGGAATTTTTTTTTTTTAAATGTTATGCTTCCAAGTGCCTGCAAGCAGGTGCTGGGGCCAGCGGGATCCCAGGGCCTGCTATGCCAGCCCCATCCCTGGGCTGCATGGAGATAGCTATTAAGACTGAGCTTGGTGGTGCACACCTGTAATCTCAGCTCTTGGGAGGCTGCAAACAGGCAGATCACTACTAGTCCTGTCTAGTACTGAGACCCTAAACACCGTGTATACCCTTCCCTGAAATAAAAAAAAGTTATGCTTCCATTCTTCAAATATTGTGGAAAAGAACAAATTCACAGATAATAAAATCTAAAGATAATGTAGTATTATAAGTAAAGATTTTAGCATAAGAAGTGATTTTTCCAAGCTGGGGAGATAGCTTAGCAGCCTAAGCACCTGCCTGGCAAGCACAAGGTCCCAAGTTCAATTGCCAATACCACATGCCCCACTATGCCTGTTCCAGAACATGTCTGCAATATCAGCTCTGGGAAGGCTGAGACAGGGGAATCTCGGTACAAGTCCAAGCTGCATAGCAAGACCCTGTATCAAATAAATAAATACATAAAAGATTTTTTAAAATTTTAAAAATTAGAGTTTTTTTCACAATTTCCCCAAAAAAGCTACATTTAGGTTTTTTGATTTTTGGCTTTTTTTAATTTTCATTTTTTTCTTGAGACAAGATCTCCCTATGTAGTCCAAGTTGGCCTTTAACTCACTTTGTAGCCCTGGCTGGCTTCAAACTTGTGGCAATCCTCCTGCCTCAGCCTCCCATATGCTGGGAGACAAATACACTCCTATCCCCAGCTTTCCCGGGTTATTACAAGAGGAAATAATCAACAAAACTAGTTACATCAATAAGAAAACAGGGAAATATTAAACAATTATAGAAGTGGAAACATTAAAACTAAGTTGTAGTAAACAAATATTGGCCTTGCCTGGGCATCACTCAAGGTCTGAATTACAAGGCAAAGTGATCAAAGGCACAATGCTAAGCAGACAGCAAGACCAGGGCAGAGCCTGTGGGTCTGCCAGAAGCCCCGGATGGACGATAGTGTGGAAGGTGGGAAGGCATGGAGAGCTGCCCCAACACTGTGTAGGTACGCCAGAGGGACTCTGTGGAGGAGATCTTTTCCTGTAGGGAAGGACAGACTCTCTAGGAGTTTTGCTAAACAACTAGCATGGCCACAGTGCTGTGCAACTTAATCATATCTAGAAGGTCAGTTTGCCGTTCCAGTTCAGGTCCACAGGACAAGGATGACCGATCCTTACAGTGGCCCGATCATTAGTGCATCAATCCGTGCTGTACCTACCCCTGGGATGAGAACTCTGTTTCATCGTATGACTTTATGAAATGATACAATAATTTTCACAGTTCATTTAGCCTTCTATGTTCCTTCCTCTCTCCTTTCACCCACTGCCATTAAAATCATAAGCCCAAAAGAGGGGTTGTGAAACATTTACAAGAAACTGTTCAGGCCAGCCAGATAGCTCAGCGGATTGAAGCACCAGATAGCTTAGGTGGACACAGGGAACAGGGGCCGGGGGGGGTCCAATCCCAGCCTGTGGTGCTGGCCCCGCCCCTGGGGCATGCTGAGATGGTGACTGAGACTGGGCATGGTGGGCACGCCTGTAATGCCAACTCTTGGGAGGCTGAATACGGGAGGGATCACTATGAGATCAATCTGTGCAGTGAGACCCTGTAGACTCCGTGCTAAATAGATATGAAGAAAATAAACTGTTCAACACATCTTAGCTTTAACTTTCTTTACTATGAGATTTTGTGAATATAAACAATAAAAATTCCAAAACTTGTGTTTACTTTAGAGAAGTTTATTGATAGTTACGTAAATATGTCTTCTCTTAGAAGTTAACAATGGAGAGAGGGATGTGTTGGTAAGTAGAATAGCAACTCACCGGTAAAATATAATATTTTGTGTACATATGAAGAGTTAAAATTCATACGGACTGACTAATATAATCATTTCTATTTCCCTTTCTTGGCTTCTAAAACAAATTTACCTAACTTATAACACAAATTAGAAAGTTAGTGATCTTAACTCAGGTCACTTAGGTTAAATAGGCTATGATTAAATAGGATATATCTAACTCTATTTGAAGAGACAATTCACAGAAATACATATATATATATATATATATATATATATATATATATATATACTTGCACTTATTGCACTCAAATTAATCATCCTATTATCTTCATCTTACAATTCTCTACACTTAGTTAAACACATAGTTTATAATATATTAAAGGATGATACTCCAAAATAAGAATTAGATAAGCTTATGATATGATTCGTAAATCAAATTAACTTGACTGTAGATCAAAGATAATAGAAGAAAAACTATTTTTGCAAAAAGATGATGAAACAAGAATGCTAAGTATTTAATGCTTTCTGTATTATTATTTATAGAGTATTTGTACCTTAAAAGTAACGCTAACATTGAGCCTCAGCCTTGGGTGTAGTTATTACTCACAATTTTGCTCCCCTGATGTATTTTAGCAATAGAGAAAAGTTTATATATCTTTATGAGTTGGGCCATGGGGAAGCATCTTGTTTACAGGTTTCGTGCCAGGAGCTGACTTCCCTGGAGACTGTGATGGATCCACGTGTGAGCACTCAGGCTAAGCCAGAAACGTGCTGGGTGGCCAAGCCAGCAGTTACTTGTCTTTACCTCAAGGTAGCATCCAAGGGACCCGGTCCCATATTGTATAAGTTGGCAACTTTGTTTTCTTTGAAACTCTTCTCTTGGCTCCATTGATACCACATCCCTTTGCCTTTCTCCTTTGTCACTGGCCATTTCTTCTTAAGCTTTTTTACTGAGTTTTGTCTCAGATGATTTACATAAATGTTGAGATATTTTTTTTTTTTTTTTTTTTTTTTTAGCTGTACTTTTGCCATGGAGATGCCTATCTAGATCCCAAGCTCATTTTTTTTCTCAATTAAAAAAAAAAACTTTCATTTTTAAATTTTTGAGATATAGGATCTTGCTACACAGTTCAGTTCAGACTGATAGTGATCCTCTTGTCTCAGCTTCCTTAGTACTGGGATTTTAGGAATGGGCCACCATACCTGGTTCTGGGGCTGGCACAGAATGTGGTACCAGGGATTGAACTCAGGAGCTTGTGCTTGCCAGGCAGCTGCTTATACAGGCAAACTCTCTCCCCAGATTCTAAGCTTTTAATGACACCTAAATTTCAACTCCAAGCATACCTTCTCATTTCTGCCTATTTGACCTACCTCTTCGGAGGGTTTTAGAATTTCAAATGTACTATGGTGGTTAATTCATGATTCTCAAATTCTACCCACCTGTCTTCCATCCTAGGTTATGTTTCCCTTTTAGCATTTTCTGTCTGAATAAATAGCACATCATCTGCCTCTTAGACCCACTGAATAGCCTCAAATCTATTGGCATTCTCCTCAGTCTGTCTCCAAAATGTACTCCAGTTCACTTCTCTCTGCCTCTGTAACTTCCACCCTAGTGCAAGACACTAGCATCTTTTGCCTTGAGGACCACGGTCCTTTCCCAGTCACCACCTAGCTGACACTGTCATGCACAACTCCATCTTACCACAGCATATCTCCCTGTGATTCAGATTGTTCAAATTTGACCTCCCGATTCAGTTCTCATTTTTATGCCAGCTTTTCCCTCTCTGTCCTGTCTTGTTCTCTAACTGATGTTCTCCCACAATTGGAACCCCTGCTCCATATCTTATTATTGTGCCCCAAGAACTTAGTACAAATCAGATAAGCATTTACTGAATGGCTAACTGAAAAAGTAATTTTGCCTCCTGGAGGTTCTCTAGATAATTTAAAATTTTCTGTCAACTCGTAAATGACCATGTTCCTGACAGTGGTTCTCTGTACTTTCAGATCAAGATTTCTACATTGTCTCCAGCATAATCTTACTGGGCTATTCCTAAAAGCCACTGATGTTTATAAGACTCAGGACTTTACTTTTATTTTTGTTTCCCATTCAGATCATATATATATATATATATATATATATATATATATATAT
>PVJA010058416.1:0-10090 GCA_004027025.1 Myocastor coypus
TCCATGGGGCATTGCTAGAGGCCGAGGGGGACCCAAGGGAGGTGCAGCTTGGGTGGGGGCACAGGGAAGGCCCTGGAGAGGGGAACTTCCTTCCACAGGCCCAGTGCAGAGCTGCTAGAGAGAGCGAGGGCAGGCTGACATGGGCACCTGGGTCCCACGACAGCTGGACAATTGGGGACCTAGAGTAAACCCCACCACCACTGCGCTGGGCAGCAGAGAGGTCTGGATGCTGGGGCAAAGCAAGGGGCTCAGATTCTGGTCAAACCATAAAGCCCTGTATGGCCCAGAGGGATGCAGTGCTGAAGGGAGGGGATGGCTAAAGGAGGAGTATGGGGGTATACCTCCCATGGGCTCCCAGCACTGCCTCGCCCTCTGCCCCTCTCCCTCTGCGTGACTTGTGCACTCAGTAGCCTGCTGTGCACATACATCTGTGTATTCCATGAGGTGTAGCCAAGCCTGAATTTCTGTGTGGCCACCTCCCTATCCCACATGCGGACCACTGAGGAGATACCAGAACTGCATTTTGGGTGCCTATAGCTGTCTCCAAACTCCTTCCCTGGCCTCTCTTGGGAGGTCCCACAGGCTCATTGTTCAAGCAGCCTCCGCAGCTGGATCTTCCACCCTTTCACATTGGGCCTCACCAGTGCTCCCTGTCTTAGTCCCTTCCTCATTGCTGGGACCAACACTTACAACTCAAAGGAAGAGAGCTTTAGTTTGTTCACAGCTTCAGTCCATGGTTAGCTGGGTCCAAAGCAGAAACTATGGTGGAAAGGTCCAGGTGGGCCCACCTCTCCTGCTCGCTGG
The DNA here is from genome assembly GCA_004027025.1 of Myocastor coypus. Taxonomy (NCBI): domain Eukaryota; kingdom Metazoa; phylum Chordata; class Mammalia; order Rodentia; family Myocastoridae; genus Myocastor; species Myocastor coypus. Next base: position 805 of record PVJA010058416.1, read on the forward strand.
AATCTTGGAGCATATCAACACCAAAGCCAGTTTGTGGCTTCACTTGGCCTCCTGCTGGTTGGCCCCTGCTACACACTCACAGTTTGTAAGCACAGTTTAGTCAGACCAGACACAGAACTGATAACTACTTCATGTGGAGTATGGATGTGATGGTTGCCTGCGCAACTAGTCCTGGTGGCTTTCTAGTGACTACTCATAGTCCTTTTTCCTAAGCTGGTTTCTCTGTGTGGGCATAGCTGCTGTGCCAGAATGATACCCAGTGCCATGGGACTCTCCTGTGGCACACTTAGGTGAACCCTGAAAGGGCAGGGTAGTTGAGCCTTCTGGAATAGGGACCTTCCCTCTCAGTTGCCTGTGAGGATGACTTCCACACAAGCCGAGTTATGTGTGGGAAGAACAGCACTGTTCACTGGGCTACAGCCCTACCTTTCCTCTTAACATTTTTGGAAAGAAAGTCTGAAAATTTTCTCACCCATGTTTTTTCTTGGTCAGGAAGACACCCCTCTCCTTTCCCAATGTGAAAAGCAAGGGCCAGGATCTAATCCCAGTGCCTCCGTGTGAAAAAGCTACTGCTCCCCACTCCTCAAAGAGCTGCTGACATCTAGAAGCAAACAGACTGTGGAGAGACAATTAGGCTGATGGAGGCTCTCTGGATTTCCATTCCATTCCTTTTTAACTGCCTCAGTGCCAGCTGAACTACAAGCCCCAGGAGGTGAAATTGAACCCAAGGATTTCCCCAGCTATCTGGAATGAAGCTTTCACTTCTATAATTAGACACCCAGAATGTCACGCCTGCAGGGGCCCTTCAGATCAGCTGGCCTGTCTCCATCATGAGGCTGACAGCCAGGCAAGGAGGCCCAGCTTGCGGTCCATCCCTGCCTCCCACACTGGCCAGTCCCTTCTTGCTACGCCTTCTGCAAATACTTCTTCCTACTACATTAGACTCTCTTCCCTACAGCAGTGGATGGTCCGTAGGTGCTTGATGAATGGGATCAGAACTCCTCTGCAGTCTTCCACTGAGCAAACCAGCAGATCCAGCAGGCAGCCAGCTTTCTTCATAAGTCGATACCGAATTCCTTTCCTTCGTGACCCTGAGACCCACAGGAAAACACACAGCACCCACCTTCACTTGCAACTAGTCTCATCTGCTGGCTTCCATCCTGCCTGCTGAGCCACTCCATTACCTGAAATCACCAGGCTGTTTCCTGTCACCAGGCCATCGTTCTAGCTGCTCCCTTAGAGCAAGATGCCACTCAATTCCAGCTGTCTGTCGAGACACTTATATATTCTCTGAAAAACTTTCCAAAGAGCACAATCAAATCTCTCCCACATCCTGCTCTGACCCACTTATTTATTCAAATATGTACCAGACACTTCTAGGGACAGAAGAGGCAAGACTAAACAAGACAGACAAAACTCTGCCTTCATGGAGTTGACACGTTAGTGGGAAGTGAGGCAACAAATAAGCTATGGGGACTTTAAGCGCTGTAACTAAGTGCTACGCTCCGGATTGGCTTACTTGTTCAAGTTGCCCTCATTACCCATTGATTTGTGGCATCATTAATTGATTTGTATTCCTGTCTGTCCAGGTGCTGAGCATCTTAAGAGTAGGGATCAAGGCTTAATCCACGCTGTAGCCTGCAGTACCAGACATACACTCGGGAAATAGTTGTAACTAGAGTGAGGGGATGACTGAGCAAGCGCGCGAGTATATGGAGAGGCGAGATAGTGGAGGAGTGGGTGCACAAGGAAGGAGTGAAGGCTTCTGAATGAATGGATGGTCAGCGTGTGTCTGAGTGTGTGGATGAGTGGAGGAGCAGGAGGACAGATAAGAGAGTGGATGAGAAATTGCTTGAGTTAGTCAAGGTGACAATTCCACACATTAACTGCTATTTAAAAAAATGATGGAAATGTTCAGTAGAAGTCTGCATGCTGATACATGTGATCTGAGCAACTACATCGAGGACAGCAATGTGTAGTACAAATTCCATGCTTGAAGACCTGTTACCTCGGTCTTCTAAACCTGTGGTGTTTCCAATGTCATATCAATTATTATATCAATATTAATATATTCTTTAAATAAAATTTTTAAAAAGTTCAAAAAGAGAGACAATAACAAAAAATGTTTGGCTTCTTTAAAGCCAGCAATAATCTTCAATCATATATCCAATCTGACGTAACTATATCTGTTAATCTGAGCAACAGATTTGATGATAAAAATAGATAATATGGTTAATCAGCTATTCTTGTTTTGAAAATCTATAACATATCTATCATTGTGTTACCCTGTTTCTCTCTTTGTTTCTGAATTTTGTTCCTGCTTTTGTTTTTACTCTTCAAAATAAAATAACATAAAATAAATTTTTTTTAAAAAGGTGGCTGAGCAAGCATGGAAGTGAATATACTCATAAATGTGGGCGTAGAAAAGTGGACGAGTGAACACACAAGGCTTACCGAGCTCCGAACCCTCAGCAGGCTCAGCACTTCTGAGGCAAGGTTTGTGCATCTGAAGCCTGGCTGGCTTGAAGCACGGATTTCTGAGGAAGGAAGGAAAGGTCACACTGGCTCTCACAGCAGAGCTCAGGCAAGGTGGCTATGGAAACCCAAGCCATTAGCTTCAAGGCCTGTCCTGCAGTGCAGCCTCATTTGACTGTGGACTCTGGCCGTGTCTCAGCGGATGATGACTCCAGGGGCCTACTTTGCTGGCTCAGCCCCTTTAGCCCAGAAAACACTCCCATGGCACCTTTGATTGCTTCTGCAAACATCAGCAGTGCCAAGAGCTGAGAGGCAAAGCAAGGCTTCGTGGTACAGGCTATAATCCTAGCACTCTGGGAGGCTGAGGCAGGACTGCAAGTTTGGGCTGAGCCTGGACAACGTAGAGATTTAGTGAGATCCCATCTAAAAATAAAATTTTACCAAATAAAAAAGGGCTGAGATAATAGCAGCACAAAGATCCTTGTTTTAATCTCTAGGATTACCCCCCCCCCAAAAAAAAATACAGTGACATTTTCTTCTACAAAAGAAAGGGGGGAGGGAGACAAAGTGGGAGAGAGAGGTACAAAGATCAAATACCAATTTCTCCTATAACTCATACTTCATTAAATATGCTGTGCTGAAATTAGCTACATATGATGTTATCAAAACCTTTTAATTATTTGCTGAAGCTTTTCATATCACTTTTTATCAAGTGAATCTTATCTTAAGTTTTAATTTTACTCAATATTCAAAGCATGAAAGAAATGACTTAATGACCTGAAATGTGAAGAGCCTCTTTTTAACAATCCAACTGGTGGTGTAATCGAGTTCCGAATGCTAGTTTAGTCCTTTTCACAACATAATCTGCTATGGGACTTTATTTTATCAAGGGACTTGATTCATCTGCTCTTTGCACACACCCAGCCTCTGTAAATATGCTTTCAGCTTTTCCATAATGATCTCAGTCCTCACAGCTTTTGTTGTGTCAGCAGGGATAGGCAGTGGAGAGGAAAGTTGCTATGCGCGTGGAGACGTACTAGATCAACAGAAAAATGAGCATCCTCACATATTCATGAGTAGATTTTGGGTATGTTTATGTTGCATGGGGTTCCTTGAATGAGCCCAGAGCTGGTTGATTTTTTTAAACTCGTTTCTCTGTCAGTTTCAGTTACTATTTTTGCTATTGATATGGTTTTAATATGGCAACCTTGGCCATTGGAATGGTCATTGCTTGGTGAACAAATCACAGGCTATAGGTTGTCCTACAGATCATACTGTGTTCAGACTGCAAAGCAGATCAAACATCAGCAGTTCCTAGGGTGGTCGGAATTTGGCCCAAAGTCCTGTTTCAATTCTCAAACATTCAAAGCTATGCATTGCATTGATGCCCCACAGCCTGGCCAAGGTGGCCTCTACATAATCAAGGATACTCTACTGGGTTCCCCAGAACACAGATTGAACTTTCAGGCTTTAGTGCAAAACACACTCCCCTAACTACTTTATGGTCCTCTTTTATCAAGCTAAAATCATCTCCTGGTTTCCAAGCTGGAAAGCTTGGCACCGCTTTTTCAATTCCAACTCCCTCCCTCTTAGACTGAATCATAACAAGCCATCATCTCAGCTTTCTCTTCTAAATGTTCTTTGGATGCATCCCTTCCTTCCTGTTTCCACTGCTGCCTCCTTTCTCCAGGACCCTGGGATGTCAGCCTGGGACTATGGCAATAACCTCCACATTCTGCTCTCAGGTCTATGCTGAGAGTTGCTTGGCCTCTTAGATTTATGTTTCTAAAACACTCATTTACAATCTTTTTCTTTCACTGCCTGATTTGCCAGAGCACCTTTTGCTCCCCAGGTCAATTCCAGGCCTTCTCAATTTATTTTCAAGATCCCTACTAATCTAGCTATCCCTGACTTTCAGTTTTCTAATTCCTAATGACACAGCATGTGTCAATAGCTGCTGAGAGACATCAGCCTGCTGTGGTTTTAGTATAAGACTGGACAAATAGATGGACAGAATAACAGAGTGAGGCTACAGGCAGGCCCATGCATAGATAGAGTTTGATATATGACAGAGAAGACACTGCACAGGAGTGGAGAAAAAATAGTCCTATCAATCCATTGTGGAGGCACAACCACAAGGATAAATGCTGAAATAGGGTTCCTATTTGACATCACACATGAAAGTGAAGTTCAGCTGGATTAAGGACTTAGATGTTAAGGGTAAAGCTATGAAGCTCTCAAGTCATACAGGAGAATGCCTTTTTGACATAAGGGTAGGGAAAAAGTTGTTAAACACAATGTGAAATACTCTAAGCATAAGAAAAAGATGGACCAACAGGACTGTATCAAAATGAGAAATTTCTAGGTAGTGAAAGGCAAGCCCATAAACTGACAAGGAGCTTCTAAACAGAGCAAGTTTTAATTACAGGTCTTGCAAATCAAGAAAGAGTACTCAATATAAAAAATAGCAAAAAGATGAACAGGTACACTACAAACCAGAAATAGCTAAAGACTGAGTGAAATGCGGCTAGATTTCTGAATAATCAGAGACTATACGTGAAAACCACAGTGAAATCTATGACTCAACCACCACCATGGCTAAAATTAATCAGACTGACGACAGCAGGGGTTAATGAGGATGTGGAGCTCCTGGAACTCTCACTCTGATTACTGGTGGGGGTGTACAATGGAACAGAAATGAGGGACATCAGTGGCTATAGTTGGGTTCAAGACAATCACGGCCAGTGACAAAATTCTACTCCTACACATATTCATGAAGGAAGTGAGTGCACAAGTGTATCAGGAAGCACAAATAGTGATTCACACAGTATGCAAACCCAGGAGCCACGTAAGCTCCCATGGCAGTAGAAGGGGCAAATGTACTTGGATGCATACAATTGAAAATCACACTATTTAGAAATGGAAATAAATGGGGAAGAGTCTTAATATCGCAATGTTAAGTGAAAGACACTACACAAAGTCGTGTATGTGTCATAGGAAGTATGCGGGAGTAAGTGGTGGAATCTGTAGGTCCACTGTGGGCCACAGTGATAGAAATTTCTTGCTTTTGATATCATCCTTTAGTTTTACACTGGGAGAAGTTAGTCGACAGGTACATGAGCTTCCCTGTACTGTTTTTGCAGCTTACTCTGGATCTAGTTATTTCACAATACAACCTTCAAAAATATGAATAAAAAGGAATATGGATGACATTATTCCATTTCTATAAACTTCAAAGCAGGCATAAGCAATACTTCGTGTTCCACAGTGCACCTTTCATTGATAAAGTAGAAAGGTTAGTGAGCAAGTGGCTTCAGAGAAGTCAGAGCAGAGGGGTCATGAGTGTGAACGGTTATACTGGTGATGGTTACACAAGGGGTGACAACAGTTTGTGAAGCTGTGTGTCTATTTATGTGTGGAGTACTTTTCTTTATGTGCTATATTTAACAATAAAATTGTTCACCCAAAGATTTTTATGTGCAGCCTCCTTAGGAATCACGTTTGAACAGTTTAAAGTGTTCCCATATTTCTGTGAGTTCTGCAAGCACTGGAACTAAGTGCACTCCAGCCCCTAGCACAGTGCCCAGCTTAGAATAGGTACTGGGGGAGGTTGGCTTGATGAAATTGGAAGGCTTGGCTCAGAAAGCTCATCCCTTCTTGTTCTTTAAAAGAAGCATCTGGAAAGTGAGTGAAGTAGCTAGGGATGTGGCCTGCCATACAGACTAACAATGGGACACAATATGAGAAAAACCAGAGTGTTAATCCCAGAAGCATTCACTGTCCAGTCCCAATGTTGGGGAGTCCTGTAGCTCCCACACCTTTGGCAGTACCTTTGGGGACACTACTGAGAATTCAGCTTGGCTCTGGCTGGCAATACCACTACATCACCCACAATAATGTCTGTTCCCACAGAAATACCGTGTGGGTGCTTCCCCCGGGACTTGTGCAATGCATTAGCCTTAGAGAAGTTTACCTGTATATTGGTCATGTCATTTTACAATAGCATTGTTGTCAAGGAAAGGGAAATCTTGACTAGAGGCCATGGCCACAGCCTACCCTGGCCTCATTTATGGACTATCCGTTTGTTCTCCCTAAACAGCATGTGGATAGAAAGGATAGCAGTGGTGCATAGTAGAGCTAGTTCCTCTGAGATGGCCACCATGGAATGAGGTGGTGAAAGCCTTCAGTGAAGTGTGGCAAGCACGGCGATGGGGACATAGCTCAGTAGAATAAGCGCTTGCCTGGCAAGTGCACGAGCCTGAGTTCTATCACTGGTTCCACTAAATAAATAAATAAATAAATAAATAAATAAATAAATAAATAAGCCGGGCGTGGTGGCGCACGCCTGTAATCCCAGCACTCTGGAGGCTGAGGCAGGAGGATTGGTGCGAGTTCGAGACCAGCCTGGACTACAAAAGTGAGCTCAAGGCCAGCCTCAACTGCATAGCGAGACCCTGTCTCAAAAAGGCACAAAATAAAAAATAAAAAATAAATATTGCCACACTTAAAAGCTGCTTCCAGACACTGTTATGTTGAGCCAGATCAGATCCAAGAGAATATCCGTTGAGAAAGAAGGTGTTCTGCTAAAATATTTAGAAGGCTTAAAACTCAAAGAAATACTTGGGAATTGACTACCATGGGGAGAGAAGGGGCACGTTCACAGCTTTGCAGATGCTGTTATTATGGGCAGAAAGGGTAGTCGAGTGGACTAGTGTGGGCGAGCATCCCCAGGTCTCCATTGTAAAGTAGGATTCATAGCACTCTGATCATGGGAAATCACTAAGGACCCTGAAACTTGGTCCTGGGAGGCAACAAAGCAACTTTTGCCTTTAACTGTGGTCATTACTTAGGGCCCCTTATGAGAATATTATTATTTTGGCTTGCATCTTTGTTATTGTCCTGTTTGCTTTTTGCTAGTCTATCTTCTTTTCTTTTAAGATGCTATCTTCTAGCTTATTCCACTGTTTGAAGTTACTTTTTATGTTTGACATTTTACTTCTGTTGACAAGAAAAAGGCAATGCTGGATGAACAAAATAACTGCAAAGTCCTGGTCTAAAGCAGGGAGGTAGAAGGTTCTTGTTAGGAGACGCATTGTGATCCCAAGGCACTTCCTTGACTGCCAAGCCATCCTGCTGAGCTAACCTATGGGCTGTAGACTTCACTCAGTTCTTTTCAGGAAACCCAAGGAAACGGTGCTAAGACCTAAAGCCTACAGCTTCCCAACACAGGATGCAATAACTGAGTAATGTATAGCAGAAAATGACCCGTAGACTGGCCCTGCAGGGCTTCATACAGTCATCCCCCTCCTTCAGAAAACACTTGTGTCCCCTACCACCCTGAAAACCCTGGAGAGGTGACTGTGATCTGAGTAAGAATCACTTAATGGAACCTAGGCCCTAGAATACGCTTAGCTATGCAAGGAAGAGCCATTGAGAGAAGGAGCCCCCCATTCCTATCCTCTCTGAGCCTGTGCAGATACTGATTAAGCCTGGCACCCTTCAAGGAGAGGTGGTAGACAAGTGCCCTGGTTGGCATTGTAAGCCCAGAAACTCCAAGCGGAGTCTGTTCCCTAGAGTGTAAGTCCTCCCGATAACAGGAGCTGGCTGAGGAAGGGTAAGCCTCTAAAGGAAGGAGTCTCCTTGAGCCCCTGTAAAACCTTCTGGACAATCACATTCTCGCCAGCTGAACTCCTCACTCCATAGATCTGCTCCACTACACTTACTTGGCTAGTACCCAACAAATCAATCATGCACCATTACCGAAAGCAGCAAGGGGACCCAAACACAGATTCATGCCTTGTGGGTATAGTGGGAGCCAGCATATCAACAGATGTTCCTTTTGGGAGCAAGCCCTTGTCTTTCTGCACTGAAGTCAGATCAGTGAGCAGTGACCTCGACAGCCAAAGGTAACAGGCTGGGATGCACAGGGCATAGAGATGGGATGCAACGGTAACTATTTAAGCCAGAAACCTTTGCTTTGGTAGCGCCGCTCCAGGACCAAGCCCAGCCCCTAGACTCACCCTGTCAACCCGCCTGGATCCCCATACCATCTAGTCTGTTAGTGTGGCACTGGGACCAAGCCCAGCCCCTGGACTTGACATGTCACCCTGAACTCCAGCCTGGACTCCACCGCCATCCTGCTTGGGGCAACCAGCAGACTTTGCTCTGGTCCATTTGCCGACTGATCAACAATGTGCACTCAGATTCCACCCATCTTCCAGACCAGGGCTCACATTGGCCAGGTAAGAACTCTCTCAGTCTGAATACATCCCCCAGCTGGACAACTGCCCAAACCCTGACTACACCCATATTTCCCACATGGCCACCTATTATACTCACATGGCCGACCACCGTCCCAACACATGGGGCCTCGTAGTAGCCAGTGGACTGAGTTCGAAATTGCAGCCAGACACCTCGGGAGGGGAACAAGCTTGGTGGATCCAGACCCAAATTCCCATAGGTGCTAACTGCATAAGTGCACCAAGGTGCAGAGCTCACTGCTATAAAAAATGATAAAGAGAAGGAGCAATATCCAATCCCAAATACCGAGTCCACACAAAACAAATACAGGAAACACTACCATGGAGGTAAATGGGAACCATGCAGAGTGAATCTCTGAATCTGTAGCAGCCAAAGATGAAAGTTAAGTACAGAAACATATAGAACAACTCAGATCTGAGATAACATGTGAAGTAAAAAAATAAATATGTGAAAAAAATAGACGTTGAGGATTTTTTTTTTTCCTTGCTGGGGGGTCAAGGGCAAGTCGAAGCAAGACCTGTATAACTAAACATTCTTTTTTTTTTTTTTT
>PVJA010058417.1:0-10098 GCA_004027025.1 Myocastor coypus
TGTACACACTGAATAAATAAATGAATGAATGCATCCATAAGACTGAATGATGCTGCACAGAGGCTCAGTGCAGAGCGCATGACAATGTTCTCGGCATGAAATGTAACTGTCCGTGCTTTCCTGTGACACTGCTAGACAACTGTTACATCCAAGAGCTTCTGCATTTAACATAGTAATTTCCATTTTATATTTAGTGGTAGTCAAGGTAATACTGAGATTACATAGATTGGATTTTCCAGGGTTTGTAAGAGAAATAGAATAAGAATACATTGATTTTGCCTAAAAGGAGTCAGAGAAATTATCTTAAGAGTTTGAGACAGGCATTTAACCCTTCCCAGTCTGTAGTTACAGGAAACATGGGGATCAGGATTTTATTAGCATTTATTTCAAAAAACCTGAATACATGTACTATTTCTTCTGCTGAATTTGTGGGTTTTAATGTTGTGAATAACTTATTAGAAGTGACTAAATTATAGAAATTTCAGTTTGTAGGCATTAGCAAATTAAGCAAAAAACTGAAAGATCTTTCAAAAAAGATAAGAGTTCAAATTTCAACATGTGACAGAATTCTTTCACACAAGATTTATGTCTTGACTTTGCAGTGACTTGGGTTGGGTTATTATTTGGGGACAGGATGGTGTTGGTGTACTGAGAATATCAGCAAAATTTAAGCACTACATAATCTTCCTGAGAACATCACATGTCTTTTAATTACATGGTATCTTTTCATGGACTAATATTGTTATTTTATGTTAATTATATTCCAAGGTGGAATCCTTAATCATCTTCAAATTTCTTTCACTGAAACATCTTATAATGGAGCTCTGAAGGTAAATTAGCAGGGCTGGACAGTTGCTCAGGAGGGCCAAGCTCTTTCCTTTTGAAGTTGCAGGTGGCCTGTGTTCTGTGGATGTCACAGCTCTCTGTCTGTCAGTCTGTCTGTCGGTCTATCTGGTTATCTATCTGTCTATCTATCTATCTATCTATCTATCTATCTATCTATCTATCTATCATCTATTTAACTACCATCTATCTACCTACCTGTCCAGTCTTATTAATTCTATTTCTCTTGCAAAACCTGGCAAATCCAATGGGAATTCCTTACACGGAGGTCATGTTTTACTTATTTCCTCTTTGGGCTCATAATGCTCTTAAAGGAAAGCAGAGGAAACAGTAAAGAATTTGGGAGACAAAATGTACTTGTAAAATTCTCTTAACAGGATTATACAATTACAAAATCTGGGAAGTACATAACAAAGGCACTTTATAAATGATCTTCTAGAGCCCACTTCTTTCCTTCAGTTTGTCTGAAGTGGTAAGTGCAGAGTGATGACCCATTATTATTATATTTTAATTAACTGATTATTTATTTATTTGGTACAGGGTCTTGCTATGCAGCTCAGATTCCTAGAGATCCCCTTATCTCTGTCCTCAGCACTGAGGTTACAACGCCACCATGTTCCTTTTCCATAGTTGGCATGGCACATCCAGGGTTTGAGGCAGGCATGGCATACAGTATCCAGGCTCAAAATTGGGACCACTTGTGAGGAAAGGGCTTACACCACCGAGCTATCTCTTCAGCCCCTGAACCACTTTTTAAAAAACAAATAGAAAAAAGAAGAAATCTACTGTTACGGTTTATGTCTAGTTGTCCCCCCAAAGCCTCATGAGTCAGGGGGCAGGGACTTCTAGAGTTTGAGACTTGATCCATGATCCCTGGGATTATGGGTTTTAGTACTGATGGGATTATGGGTCTAAGTACTTCTGGAATTATGGGTGTAGCCTAAGGCAGAGGTGGAGAACCTGAATGTAATATAAAGAGAGGCAGAAAGACAGACTAGAGCTGTTGCTCTCTGCTCCCCTGTTTGGTCAGCTGCCTCTGTCACGATTGTTGCTGTTCTGCTGCCATGAACTTGATGCTCTCTGCCCTGTTCTACTCAGCCTTGGAGCTGGTTGAATATGGACTGAAACCTCCAGTAACTGTGAGCTAAATAATTCTTTCCTTCCTACATTTTGAGTGTCGGGTATTTGTCCCAGCAACGAGAGAAAAGTAACGAAGACATCTACGCTTCACTTACACAGCTTTTAAAATATCCGCTAAGGCGTACACGCAGTTCCTGGCCTCAGCACTTCTGTAGGAGCTTGGGCTTCTGTGGGGAATGGAAGTGCGGCTGCCACGGAAGGCCCTGGGCTTCCCACGTAGTCTGCTCTTCAGTTATTTCTCTGCTGCCTAGAAATCACCTCATCTCAATAAATAGACTTTATTTATTTCTCTTTTGAGCTTTTCAGTTGTAAGCTGGGGAAGTGGGACAGCATTTTGGAGCCCTGTGGTGAGGATTCTGTGAGATCACACGCAAAATTCTCACTGTGCGGCATAGAGTGGGCACATAAACATCATCCTCTTACTGTTGCATTTGTCACCGTGGGTATATGACGGTTACATCCCTATGGCTAACAGCTGCTCTCAAGTGGTACTCACGGCTGCTACGTGCTGGGTCGCAGCTACCAGCACGTGTGGGGATCGGGCTTTACAGCAGCTTGCCCGGGTAACCAGGGCTGTGCCAGCATTTAGCTGCCTCGCTCCCTGTCATTAATGTTTTCAAAGCATCACTCATGAGTCCGCCAATGCTCTGAATACTATTCACATCTAAACTTTATAAAAGAATCTATGACTTAGAGCATTAAACAACTTTATGTGTCATAAAACTAATGAGTAGCATAGCCAAGACTGGGAACTCAGGATTCTGTTGGCAGGTATTCCCACCACCCGCCTTCCTCTTACCCATCACATGAATGCACGTATATCTCTCGGGACACGACATGGAACAGAGTCCACCAAAATATGGGCTATATTCTGCAAGTTGAATCATTCTCATCTGTTCGTTCTTGTACCTCGTGCACTCAACAACTGTGCACAAATGATGCTAACGAGGAGATGCACGGTGTTTTATAGCTAAAAGTTAATTATACATATCTTAACTTAAAAAAAAAAAAAACAAAAAACAAAAAAACATGTCCTACTGGTCAGGGGAAAGAGCCAAGCTAAGACTGGTTTCCATTTCTTTAAGCCCCTTGGACTTCACACAAGGTCACGGATTTTCCCATTTCTAGGCTTATATATACACTGGCACTCAGGCGCAAAGAAACACTGGTCAGTGTGCTGACAGAACGAGGCATGCGAAATCCTGGGACCCCAGCATCGCAGCCAGGTAACTAGATCTAGACCCGCGAACTGATGCTACAGGGCGCAAGAACTCCAGCCACTCTGAATAGTGTAGAAAACCCTCGCATGGTTCTGGCATTTCTGTAACATGCAGCCACTTGTACATTGTTCTACCCTTCAAAAATCAATGCAGGGAAGAACTGTGTTCTCCTCTGTCATAAATACACTTTTTTCTTTGTAATTGGAACAAAGCTATGAGCTAATACTCTGTGGTGAGCAAGATCTGCCAGCTCTGCCAGTGGTGACTGTTAGGACAGAAAGTGCCAAGCGCTCGCTCACTGGAGGCAAGAGAAATATTTCCTACCATGCCTTTGGCTGGAAAATTCATCTTTAATAAATTAATCTCTGATTTACTTGTCATCTGAGAACATTCAGAGCCATGGCCACAATTGTTTACTCTGTGTCTAGAATTAGAAAGTAATGGAGCACCCTAGTGTAAGAACACAAACGAAGAATAAATAAATAAATAAACAAATAAACAAACAAATAATTGGGGGAACACCAGGAATCAAGCTCAAAACCTTGCGTTTTCTGCATCCTTAACCCCTATAATTGTTTTTAGAAAAGTGCCTTAAATACAAAATGCACCTGGAAGAGTTAAAAAAAAATAAAGTTTATTGAAAGTGTTAGTGTTTAATTATTTGGCCAATGTTACATACTTATATCTATTAATCCCAGAGGATTTGATAATGAAAGTATGTAATCCAGCCTTTGTTAAATTTTTGTTCTTGTTTTGAAACTTCCTACTATACGTACTCTTGCTTGTTATTCTTTTTCTATCTTTGTTTCTGCTATTTTTACTCTTTAAAATAAAATTTTAAATATTCAGAAAACAAAGAAAGTGACAGAGCAATGAAAAGTATCCCCAAGAGAGTTTGTTAACTTTGAAAATACCTAGACAGGTTTTAGTCTGTACATCATAACACATGTTGAATACTGCAGTAAATCTATAGGATATGGACCTCAAAAAGCTTGCAGTTTATTTGAAACATCCTTTTAAGAACTCAGCTGAACTGAAGCCTGCTTATTCATAAAATAATTAGAAAGCAGAAAGATACCAATGCCTATTTTCCAATGTTTAATGCACCTTGCATTCAAAGAAAGAAAAACAAAAATGTTGACTTTGTGAAAGGAGACAGCATGCCATTCATAGAGAAGCGTCAAGGGTCAGAGCGACTTTTCAAGTTGTTGCCAGGCTACCGTGATGCGTGTGGCAAGTGTGGTCCCACAAGGTTACACAGCTGTGATGCTGTAGCCCTCTTGGTTCACATGTGCACACTCTGTGATGTCTGTACAGTGATGGAATTGCCTGAAGACACATTGCTTAGAACTTGCCGCGTGGCTAAGCAGGGCATGGTAGAGTGCTGTCCTCAGCTCTGTGTATGCTAAAGAATCACAGATGTTTAAAGAACTTTCTGTAGCAGATGAACGTGTCATTGGTCATCAATGAAGAAATTACATAGTATTTGAGGCGGCAAGCAGCAGCAGCACTGGATTACTAAATAGAGATTAGTAACTGGGAATGGGCTCCCAGATTTAGGTAGAAAGACAGCAGGCTGGGGTTGCGAAGTTCGGAGGATGATGAGAAAGTCTCGCATTGCTCATGCTCCGGCCAGCACCAAAGCACCTTGCAAACACACTTGAGCTTTTCATATTTTACTCTGGCTTCTGTTATCCTCTGTGAATGTCTCATTGAAACTAAGATCTTAAACTCTTAGAACCCACCCTTAAAAAATGATTTTTGACCCACAGGCCTGGGATTCATTGGGTGACTTTTCCCACTGGGAGCTCTCTCCTTGTGCTTTGTCTCTTCTAGGTGTGAAGAAAGGCAGAAGCGAATTCAGAGCAGGCTCGGAGACTTGTTTTGCAGCAGTTCATGTCCCCTACTGTTAGAGAGGGCTCCTCACTCACTGAACAAATATTTATTGAGTAGCTACTCTGTGTCAGGCCCCGGTGAACAAGACAGGCTGAGTCCTGGACTTTCAAAGGTCTCGTCATGCCAAATTGCCTCTGACAGATTAGGAAAACAAAAGGCCAGGAGGACAGAATGATTACAGATCCCTCTAACCCCTGTTGCCGACACATATGAACAGCACATCATCAGCTGACAGGTAAGTCTGTGACAGGAATAATACTGAGACCATCAACTTCACTGTGGGGTCTGCCGCTGGCCTGGGGCTTTACCTAATATTTCTCGGTGAGCATTCACGTCTGGACTCTGTCCTCACCAGCCAGGCTTTAACCACATGATGTACATTTGTTGGTCATCTGCACCCATGCCTAAAATAACGATGGGCTTCTACACTGTTGTTATTCATTTCATGGAAACCAGAGTTCCTTCTATCCTTGAATTACTCAAGAAAAATATTTTTCCCCATGAAAAATGCCCAAGCATCCCCCAACTTTTAGGGTTTTAGCGTGTTTTTAAAATGCTTCTTCACTTTTTTTTTTTTTTTTAAACTGGTGCCTCATAGGACTTGCAATGGCCCTGCTGCGTGTTCTCCGGATTCTTGGAGCTTCTACAGAACACTCAGAACCAGACATGGTGCATGTCTATCACGTACACTGAAGTTCCACCCGCTCTGCGGCTGCCACCTTCCTGCCAGTGTGCACATGGGCACTGAGAAACACAGGGAAGCCATTTGCTGTCTGCAGGGGAAGGAAAGGCAGAAAAGCCTGGGAGGTTCTGGTCAAGTCACCTCCGTTGATGATCGGGGCCATGACGGGTTCTATTTTAGAGTCAGAATTTCTCAGTTTGGTTCATGGAAGTGGGATAGAAATTAGGAAGCAGGTTCCTGCCTTCCCTAGGAAGTGTTCACCCATAGATGCTATCTCTGTCTTTGGAAAGAACAGAGTCAAATTATGGCTCTGAGCACATATTAGAAAAATAAAAGGCAGTGTGCTCCTGTCCAGCGAATAAACAGAGAATAATGCTCTGCCTCAGTGAACCTATTTATAGCCAGTCTTCAGCTACCTTGTTTCAGCTTCACTGTTAGAAAGCTGACATTCTTCGAACAGGGTTAACAAGGAGCCATGTCGCAAGTTCTTTCATGGCTGCCATAAGTGAACAAGAAGGTATTAGCACTGAGCTGGGTGTGGTGGCACCTGCCTATAATCCCAGCACTTGGGAGCTTGGGTCAAGAGGACGAGTGAGAGTTTGAGACCAGCCTGGTTACAAAAGTGAGCTCAAGGCCAGCCTGAACTGCATAGTGATACCCTGTCTCAAGAAGACAAACAACAGCAACAACAACAACAACAAAAAAAACGACCCTTTTCTGGCCTCATGGGAAGTAGCTCTCATAACCACCCAAGAGCAGTAATTTTTGATAGGAGAGGTTCACTTTGCACTAGTAACCAAGATGACACGCATTTCCCCGACATGGCATACTCACTGGCACTGCAGCCTTTCTGTAGCTGATCTTTAAAACCACTTGTCACTTACTGCAAACTTTTAGATATCTTCAGAGGGCACGAGAGAAGCAGACACACCTAGTCCATGGCCTGAGGAATGCGTGTCTTCCTCACTTCCTCTGGAGTCCTTATCCAGAGTGTTCTACTCTGGGCCCAAAGAGACAAGGACACGGATAGAAAGAAAACCTTGTCAGCCTCCAGTGTAACTTCTGGCATACCAACCCTTCCCTTGTGTTACTGTCTTTATTGGCTCAAAATGCACCTATATTAATGAGAATATATTAGTTCGTTCAAGCTCTTAAATATGGGGAAATAACAAAGAGAGAGATAGACAGGATATAGTAGTTTTCTATCATTTGATTAAAAATAAAGCATTTTCTACCTTATTCTTTCTTAACCCAGACTCGTTGGGTAGCCTGAGTCCTCAGAGTCTTACTAAGTTACAAAGAACAAAGAAATTAATCCACGCAAACACTGCAGTGTCCCTCCACAGAGATAAAATATTTTCATTTGAATTAATTTATTCAGCACTCTTTAATAAACGTTCATTCAGTATGCCACACTTAACACAGGAGAAGCCAAGTGAATATAAAGCACAACGCCAGCCCAGGGGTGCATCGCAGAGCAGCGGCAGCTCTGCCTGGTCATCTGTTTCTACTTGCTCCCAGTCCCTTGCAGATAGGAGGGGCCCCGTCAGCATAGTGCCCCAGGCCAAGAACCCGCATGATCAGCCCGTTTGGGGAAACGGTGAGAATGTGGGGGACCCCAGTCCTGCTGGAAGCCCTACGAGGTCACTGCAACCCTACATCAGTGAGTCCAGAAGCCAAGCACCGAGGAGACCGCGGCACCGGGTGCCTGCGACTCTGCATCCATCACACTTCTGTCAACTCGTCACTGCATAATCTTGTTGTGTAATTTTCTTTTGAAAACCCCTTATTTAGCATAATGTTGATTCATCGGCAATGAACTTGCAGTAAACAACACTTTCATTCATGCCTGAATGAGACTTACGGAGCACGCACAATCTGCATGAAGGGTGTCCCACCCTTTTTGTGCTGTGGGACCCTCGTTGGCCCATTGGCACTAGGGTTGATATTAACCAGTGACTCCACCAACAAAATTCATAAAAATGCAAGAGACATGGCGCTCCATGCACTGTGGAAGGGTCTCTTGTGTACGGTACAAGAGCTAAGATGGAAAGGCCTGGCACTGCCTCCTTCAGCCTCAGATAACCCTGCGTGCATTGGGTGACTAAAAGGGTGAGGGATATAGCTCAGCGGCATAAGTGCCTGCCTGACAAGCACAAGGTTCTGAGTTCGATCCCTGGTACCACAAAAAGCCTGCAGATATCATCCCACACATGACCCAAAGTGACCATGAAGTCACCTTGAATGATGCCCTTAAATTATGCAGCTATGTTTGTAAAGGAAGAGAAGTAAGTCACCTGGAGGAGAGAGGCTCACAGCGCGGTAGCGACTGGCTTTCAGACAGCCTGCAGAAGCTGGCACAGCCCTTGCTGCGCAAGCTGGGGAGCACGAGTTTGAGGCTGTGCCCCCAGGATCCGGGTTAGGAGTGTGAATCTTTGGGCCCCACTAGGATCTTCTAAGCTCTGGGAAAATGAGTGAGAAGTCTGTTTCAACAAATCCTCCAGGTAAATGTGAGACAGAGCACTCACCAGGAGCAGTTCTGGCTGGAAACACGCGAATAAGACACATAGGTGTCACTTAGCAAGACTTCAGGGCTCTGTGGCCCCAACAATGAAATAGGTCTTCATTCAGCAGTACTGAGAGGGTGAGCAGCTTTTGTTGTACAAGAATATTAGCCTGCAAATCTGATGATTCTGGCAGAGAAACCAGGAGGTGGCTCAGACCTCGAGGAGTGGTCTTTCGGGCACGGCATCTGCTCCAAGTTTGTGCTCAGTGACTTCGCCTAGGGGCTGTCCTCTGCTTTGTGAGATGCTCACCAGGGCCCGAGACCTCTGCCTGCGAGGGGTAAGGGCACATATACACACGCCCAATCGTGAGGACCAAAGATGCTCCCACAAGTCACTACACGTCCCCGGAGATGCACAATTGCTACAAATCAAGAACTAAAATGTTGCCGGTTTTGTTTATTAATTTATTTGACTTAATTTGGTTGGTCTTTATTGACCACCAGTTAGATCTCAAAGTGAGCCTGGAGTGAAGATGTGGAGATGCACAAAACATAGATTATCCTGACTTTCTGCTGCACTCTTAACTCTTAGGAGCCAACGAACAACTTCTAAAAGGTGGGGAATAGATATTCTTGTCCCTATTTGTAGAGACCACACCATCAGACTGTAGATGCCTTAGGGGCTGAGGGTAAGGAAAATCTGATGCCACAGAGCTGGTCACTGTCGTCAGGCTGGAGTGGCCTTCCTCAGGCCTGGGCCGGCCTGTGCTTCCTCTGGTTCATCTGAGCTTGGCCTTGTGCTCATTCCTGCCGGACACCAGGCACTGGAGACCCAGCAGGAGAGCTCATGAGCCAGCCCGACACCAGCAGGCTGCTCCGCTCCTGTGAGTCTGGTGTTTGTTTAGTAGTTAGGGGGACTGCTAAGAATTTCAGGGACGGGGGAGATAGCTCTGTGGCACAAGTGCCTACCTGGCAAGTGCAAGGTCATGAGTTTGAACCCCGTTCTTGGAAAAAGAAAAGAAAAGAAAAAAAGAATTTCAAAGTGCTTCTGGTGTGACATTCTGTTTCAGGCAATGGCTTGAGTCAGTCTTTGGTAAGATTCGCAGTGACTGATAAAACCTTTAGGCCGAAACTTCATGTTCCCGAAGAGCAGGCAGAGATCCCAAGATGCCAGAACACAGTGATCATTATTCTGCCATGAAATCTAATTTTTAAATGTATGTTTGTACATGCATGTGTATATATATGTGTGTATATATATATATACACACAATCAACAGAAACATTTAGCATAAGTTTCTTAAGGAAAGAGCATAATTTTGAGGAAAACAACCGAGAGGAACTTTTGATCTTTGCTCTTCATCAGAATCAAATATAAGTAAGGTGGGCATAAGGTGCCCTGTCCCGACAGGCTTCTTGCAGGCGACAAGAAGGAAGGCTGCACATGGAGCAAGCATTTCTGCGGGTCCAGGTGCGCAGAGCTCAGCACTAAGGTCCCCAGGCCCACGAAGTTCTGAGTCTGTGAATCTGGCCTGGGTCTTCATGTCTAAGAAAAGACCTAACAGCGGATGGAGTTAGTTAGTTAACACGTAAGCTTGCTGTTAAGAATTGCACTTCCCGAAGCCGGGCGTGGTGGCTCACGCCTGTAATCCCAGCACTCGGGAGGCTGAGGCAGGAGGATTGGTGCGAGTTCGAGACCAGCCTGGGCTACAAAAGTGAGCTCAGGACCAGCCTCAACTGCATAGCGAGACCCTGTCTCAAAAAGACAAAAAAAAAAAAAAAAAAAAAAAAAAAAAAAAAAAAAAAAAAAA
>PVJA010058418.1:0-10081 GCA_004027025.1 Myocastor coypus
CCTAGCTCTTCACTTTTTATCTCTCCAATCTTACATCCCTGTGTTTATTATGCATTATCTCCTCCACAACCTTGTTGCCATGTCTTAGGGGGAAAAAAGTACAGCTAAACACAGCCAAGTTTAAGGTAACTCTTGGCTCCTGCTCTACTATGAAGATGAAAAAGAAGCCCAGAATGTCAGCAAATGGTTGTTACATTATGATGAAATAAGTAGTACTGTATAGGTGGAGAGACTTGCACAAGTTATGCTCATTGCTTATGGAACTTTAATGCAGGTTGGACACAGCAGCTTCTTAGCATTTGACCCAAGTGTAGGGAGGAGAGGGAACAGAAGACCTTGTCCCAAGCAAAGGAAGATGACAGATTACATGAGACTATGTCCACAGGATAGAGTAGGACGGTACTATAAGTAAATTACACAGAAGGAAATGTGTGTATTCTGGATCTGTGGCATAAATATAAGTAGGGAATGTGGTTCACCAAAAGAAGTGAAGCCTCAGGACACTTATATGCTGTATATTTGAACTTCTTTGTTGTTGCTTTGTTATCTATAAATTCAAGTTTCAATAAATCACTTCTATTTTATTTCTCAAGGGGTTGGGCTGAAAAGTTAAATTGCCTAAAACTCTAAGAGAGATTCTTTAAGAATAGACCCTGGTGTTTCCACTAATTCTGTTTTTATGGTCACAGATCTAGTGGGATAGCACCATTGAATGATAATAATATTGTTTCTTTATCTAAGAAAAGAACCAGGCCTTTCTAGAGTGGGAGCTGCCATTGACTCCTGGCTCTCTGAGCTGTGTACTTTCTCACTTAAGCTTAGGCCCTACTAGGGAAATGATACTGGTATAAAGCCAAGTCACTTGGATGTGAGTTTAAAAGCCACAGCCATCTGAACTGGTTGAACAAGATCCCAGGGTGATGGTGTTCAAGCGTTTTTTTACACTTGGTAAGGGAAAACTGCGCCAAACAGTCAAAAGAGCCAAATAAATGAATCTAGGGCCCAGAAGTCTGTTACTGGCTTATATAGGCCTGACCTTAATTTTTGTTTTTTTCTGGAGGAGTGCCCTACAAAATTTTTTAAAACTTATTTTGCTGTCAGAATCTAGTACAACATTCAGCAATCTGCCTTTTCTATGATTGTGTGTACATACATAGAGAATGTGCTGGCACTGGAGATCTCTGTCTTTCTGAAAGTTGCTCCTATGCTGTGTATGTGTACACCTGTACTCACATGTATAGCAGGGACTACACCATCAGGTCCTCGTACATGGCTGGTAGCCACTGAAAGAAATTTAAACATCAACAAACCAACATTTTGGGTTTGAAGGGTCCAGCATTACTCTCACATCTGGGGCATAATTTAGCACCTATACACACACAGTACTCTATGCAGAGGTTTAGATTTATCAGGGATAGAATGTTGTTGGCCATGATGATTATTGTTATGGTTTATATCTAGTTGTCCCCCCAAAGCCTCATGCAGTCATGGGTGGGGACTTCTATAGATTGAGACTTGACTCATGAATCACTGGAATTATGTGTTTTAATACTGATGGGATTATGGTTTGAGTACTTCTGGGAGTATGGGTGCAGCCTAAGGCAGACAGGCTGAGGCAGAGAGCCTGAATATAATATAAAGAGAGACAGAGAGACAGAATAAGCTGTTGCTCCACTGCCCTGATTGATTGGCTGCCTCTGCCACCATTTTGTTGCTGTTCTACCACCAGGAACTGAATGCTCTCTGCTCTGTTCCCCTCAGCCTTGGGCCAGCCGAATATTGACTGAAACCTCCAGTAACTGTGAGCTAAATAAACCTTTCTTTCTTTCATTTTGAGTGTCGGATATTTGTCCCAGAAATGAGATAAAAGTAACTAAGACAATTATGTATGGTTTCAGAAAAATTTAAATTATACTAGATTTCTACAATTAGAATAACTTGACAACTGTGGAGATCATAAGTTTATAACTACTGATCACTAGATAAGGTATGATTCTCCTGATGTTTCAAAAGCTGAAAAACATTAATCTTGGTAGCATTAGTTGGAAAATCACAAATTTGTTGTTATTAATTTCCTGAGGTTGGATGTGTTGTCAAAAGACTGTATTGAGAGTGTGTGGTCATTTTAAACTTGAAAATCATTCATCTGTATGGCACTGTTATAAGAAATAATGCGAAGAATTTGTTATGTAAGATTAGTTATTTTGAAATAGTATTGAAAAATCCATGAATTTAAAAATATTACATGACTGAAAATTGAAAGTGACTTTTTACAAAAGTCTTCTTTGCTGGCTAAAATCCTTTTATATGATGAAAAATCACCAGAAAACAAACTGGCAAGCAATAACAAATAAAGTCCATAACAAAGATATATTTTAATTTATAAGGAAGAAAAACAAGACAAAGCTTGTATTTCAGATAATGAAAACATGAAATAGGAAAGGAATTAATCAGGATTATTAATTAAAGAGCTCATCAGAGTTATTAATTGGAGCTCTACATTTGGGGCTATGCCTTTATTTTTCTTTTCTCCTTGTGTTAAGTAGTGGATAGCAGCTGTGTTTATCCACAAACTGAACCCTTCAATGTGGGTGCTAGACCTAGAGAGGTAGGGTAGTGTCTCAGCAGTATACTGCCTGCCAGCTGGGTTGGGAAGCCCACACACAAGATACAAGTCACTTTTCTGTAATCACTGGAAGCAGAAGTGGTAAACAGAAGAGCTGGCAAACCAGAGATTTTCAAATGAATGATAGGGATATAATTATGACACATCTTGATATGAACAGAACCAACACCATAGAAAAGAGATGCCCAATCTAAAATTGGATGAAAAGCATTCAAAGAGCAGAGGTCAGAAGGTGTTCAAAGTGAGATAGGAAGGTTTTATGTTCATGTGACTCAAGCACAGAACTTCAGAATTTAAAATTTTGACTTTAAAATTTAAAATGAAAATATTTGTTAATACAACTCCAACATAATTAATTAAAACTAAAGATTGAGCTAGAGGATTTCCTCAGACTGTTATACAAAATGAATACTTTGGAAGACGAACAAATTTGTGAGGCATAGGCAATTGTTATGGGTCTCCAATATTCCTTTAAAAGGAGCTCTGAAAGGAAGAAAAGAGCAGTTGGAAGGATAAAACTATCAAAGAATAATAAGAATAAAAACCTAAAAGATGAGGAGTATTCAGATTTAATGAGTTCTTTGAGTGCAGGTACCTTGAGTAATATTAATATCAGATGAAATAAAATGCAAAGATTATTAAGTATAATAAAGAGATTGCATGTTGACATATTAAGATAGTGAAGTAATCCCACATCTTCAAAACAGTTCACTACATAGCTCAAACTGCAAAAAACTAAAGCAAAGAGAAATATTCAAAGAAAAAAAATCAACAGGTCCAGAGTCAGTAGAGGAATTTAGCCCTACTTCTTGAATAGACAACATATCAAATAAAAATGTCTGAAGGATTTAAATAGCTACTTAACAAACTTGGTCTAATTGGTAATTACATATTTTATACTCAAATAGAATATGTATTTCTTGAAGTATGACTAAAATTTATATATAAGTGGCCATGTGTAATTATTTTCTCATTAAAAACCAATGACATGGGGCTGAGAGATAGCTCAGGGGCACAAGTATCTGCCTGGCAAGTGCAAGGTTGTGAGTTCGAACCCTGGTCCTGCAAAAAAAAAAAAAAAAAAAAAAAAAAAAAAAAAAAAAAAAAAAAAAAAAAAAAAAAAAAAAAAAAAAAAAAAAAAAAAAAAAAAAAAAAAAAAAAAAAAAAAAAAAAAAAAAAAAAAAAAAAAAAAAAAAAAAAAAAAAAAAAAAAAAAAAAAAAAAAGGCAAAAGCCAATGACATTAGTGTCAAGCACATAAAATAATGGCAGATTGAGTAACATTCAAGTATAATCTTGTGCCATGTACAAAATTTAAATGAACTCTAGACCTAAGCTGAAAGCCTAAAGCTTAGAGCACAAAACATGAGTCTTTGTGACCTTGACTTAGGCAAGCATTCCTTAGATGCTTTGATGCTAAAGAGACTTCTGCTTTTTGTAAGAAAGTGAAAAGATTAAACACAAGCAGGGAAAACATTATTTGAATATCATATAAAATACTTGTATCCAAGAAATATAAAGAACACTCAGAACCTGATTACACAGGCACAGGGACCCAGGTTCAATCCCCAGCGTTCCATGCAGCCCCACCTCTGGAATGTGCTGAGTGGGCAACTTAGACTGGGAATAGTGGTGCTCAATTGTAATCCCAGTGCTTGGGAGGCTGAAAACAGGAGAATCACTACAAATTTGATCTGTATAGTGAGACCCAGTAGACCTTGTACTAAATACATAAAAAAGAAGAAGAAGGAGGAGGAGGAGGAGGAGGAGGAGGGGAGGAAAGAAAGGAAAGAGAGGAAGGAGAGGAAGGAGAAGGAGAAAAAAATCACTCAGAATTCAGTAGTAAGTAAACAGAAAATAGTGAGGCATGATAGCGCATGCCTGTATTCCCAGCAATTGGGAAGCTGAGGTAGGATCAGTGCATGTTCAAGACCAGTCTGGGTTACAGAAGTGACCTCAAGGACAGCCTGAACTGCATAGTGAGACCCTGTCTCAAAAAGACAAAAGAGAGGGAGAGGGAGAGGGAGAGGGAGAGGGAGACGGGGAGAGAGAGAGAGAGAGAGAGAGAGAGAGAGAGAGAGAGAGAGAGAGAGAGAGAAGAAAAAACATAAAAAACACAGTTAAAAACTATATTTTAACACATTTCATCAAAGATAAAGAGATGATCGGCCCAAAGGTCCTCAGTATCATTCATTGTCAGGGTGATATAAACTGAAATTGCAATTATGATCTATTAGAATGTCTAAAATTAAAAGACCTGACATATCTAGTATTGGCAGGAGGTACAACTGGAACTTTCCTGTGTTGCTAGTACAACTTCTTTTGATTGATAGTCGCTGAAAAAGATAAAAGTATGGAAATCCTAAAACCATTCTACTTATATGAGAAATGCAAACATTTCTATGCAAAATCTTATAGAAAATGTGATCACTTTCTTTATAATACCACAAAACTGGAAACATCTTAGATGCCATCAACTGACAAGTAGAAAACTCACTAATGATATATATTATTATATATAAAAATGATATGCCTTTTATCATTAAAACCAAATGAGTGACACACATATAAATGAATGAAACAATATCATCCCCAAAAGAAAACAGACTAAGTAAAAGTATGGTAATTGAGTGTATTTGTATGCTGATGTATTCTATGTATGTATAATATTTATAATATGTAGTGACACAGTGATTGCAGATGAGAGGAAAGAAACATGGGTAGGTATGGAAGAGGGCTTAAAATGGTCATGAAAATCTTTGGGGTGTTTGATATATTTATCATCTTGGTTGTGATGACATCACATGTATACATCTGTGTAAATTTATTGAATTATATGTATATTAAATGTTTAGAACTTATTTTAGGTCATTTTTACCAGGGTAAAACTAGGGAAAACATTCTATATCCTTAAATTTAGAAGATTGGTATTTAATTATCTCAGGTTAAAAATCATTGAAAGTATGCTTGTGACAAATTTTCTGTGCTTTTCTTAAAATGCTTTCTAGTGAATAGCTATTTTACATAAGCTAAGGTGAAATCCATAGCTTTGAAAAAAATGTGCTGGGTATGGTGGTACATGGCTATAATCTGGGAGACTGAAATAGAGCCATATACGTCTACATTTTCATTTCCAGTGATGGTAGATTTTAAATTTGAAGTATAATACTTTTTTTGGTGGTTTTGTTTTGTTTTTTGAGACAGGTCTCACTATGTGGTTTAGGCTTGTCTTCAGCTCACTATATAGACTAGTCTGGCCTCAAACTCTCCTGCCTCAGCCTCCCATGTGCAGGAATTACAGAGCTGTGCCACTACACTTGCATCCATATATGCATATTTTAAATCCATCTTAAAATCATGATTATTGGTACAACCAATTATGATGAATTACTGTTTTTCAAACAGTTTAGGGGCCAAAGGTAGATCACTGACCTTTTCATTTTTCTTATTCCTTTAAAACCATCTAAGGGCCACCAAATAGCTCAGTGGATTAAAACTTCTGCTTAGGCAGAGTGCAGCATCAGGAGTTCAATCCTTGTTATGCAGAACCAGCCCATACCTGGGCTCATTGAGACAGCAATTGAGACTGGATATGGTGACACATGCTGATAATCCCAGCTCTTAAGAGGCTGAATGCTGGCAAATCACTGAGTCTTATCTACATAATGAGACCCTGTAGACTCGCTACTGAAATATAACAACAACAACAACAACAACAAACCTGTTTAGATTTAGAAATCACTTAACTTCCTTCTTAACTAGTCAGACTGAATCTCAGGACATTAGGATGAGCCTGATACAGTGAAAGAATTTCTTGTGTGCTTTCTTAGTCAGATTTGTATAAAGATTAAGGGGAGCCTGACAAATCCTCATTAGACCAGAGTCCACGCCTGGTGTGAGTGGGACCTCTCGAGGGCTACCATATCTTCACTGAAGCCAGCATGCAGGTCCAGCATATGAGTGGGACCCCCTGGGGGGGCCTGCCAGATCCTTATTCGAGGGAGACTCAAGGCCTGGCATGTGAGTGCAATTTCCTCCAACAGACAGGCCCAGTGTGGAATCCTGAGGCAGAACTCTCTGAAGAGAGGTTAGAGGCAAGACCCACCAGTTGATCGAGGAGCAAAACATCTTGCCTGAATGGCCACAGCATGTTCACCTTCAAGGGCTATAGCAGAAAGAATTGGAGCACAGCCGATAGACCGAAGCCACACCCACTTGGATGAGTTTGAAATTTGTAGTTCTGGACCTGGTGCTAAGGTAAGAACTCTACCAAAGCTCTACACCAAAGGTCAGGAGACAAAATGACAAAGAGAAGGAGCAAAATGCATTCTCAGGCCTCAAGCCCACCCAGAACAAATGCAGGAGAAAATGGAATAGAAGAAATTGAAAATCACACACCTGAGATCTCTGAAATAATAGCATCTCAAGTAAAGAAACAACTGCAGAAAGATATAGAGGAAATCAGATCAGAAATATTATCTGAAGAAAAAAGGAAATGATAACGATAATGAAAGAAGTACTAAGTATTTGTAAAGGAGATACTGATAAAAATAGAGGAGAATAGAAAAATGATGGAATCCTTGAATGAGCAATATAGGAAAAAAATAGAATGCATGAGCAGATTCAAAGTGCTATACAGGAACTTAAAACCTCAATCACAAGTTGGCAAAACCGTTTCAACGAAAATGAAAATAGACTTTCAGACCTTGAAGACGTCATTACAGGTAGTTAAAAGATAAGAAAAGATCTCTTAAAAACAACTAGAATATGGGCTGGGGAGATAGCTCAGTAGCATAAGCACTTGTGTGGCAAGCTCAAATGCCTGAGTTCAATCCCCAGCTCTGAAAAAAAAAAACTAGGATGCATTAAAAAAAGTGCAACATCTACAAGATGATGCAAAAATGAGCAACATAAGATTAATAGGCATCAGTGTGAAACGAGTCAATACAAATAACATAAAAAGAATATAGGCAGAAGTAATAGAAGAAAACTTCTCAAATATGGTGAAAGAATTTGACATTCAGATAACTGAAGCATATAGAACTCCAAATAACATCAACCCGATTAAAAACACAGCTAGATGTATAATAATCAAGATCCCAGAAGTTCAGCACAGGAAGAGTATACTACAAGCCTTTGGTGAAAAGAAACAGATCACATTTAAAGAAAAACTTATCAGAATAATCACAAGTTTCTCTTCACAAACTACCAAGTCAAGAAGAGCACAGAACAAAGTACTACAAGTCTTACAAAAAAACAAATTCCAACCCAGACTGATAAACCCTGCAAAACTCTCTTTCAAGTATAATGGAGAAGTGAAATACTTTCAGTACAAAGAATGACTAAAGAATTTCATGATGACAAAGCCAACCTACACAGAATACTAAAAGATATTCTGGAGAGGGATCAAAATGGCCACAACTCCATCAAGGAGAGTGGAAAGAACCCACCAAATAGGGCAAACAGTTAAACACAGGAGAAAAGTATACAAAAGCAGTCTTTCAATTATTCTTTTGTATACAGAAGCAAAATATTTCCATCAGCATAATACAAAAGGACTTTTCCTGTACCCTATGGTTCATGATCCTGTCTGGGTCTACAGGGTGAATATCAAGGAAATAGCAGTAGTGGCTCAGTCTTACAAGTGATACCTGGCCACCTGTAAGCATCATGAACACTGTCCATGTCTACCACATTCTAGAACTTTGTGTGATGCTTTATCTCTAAACTGTTAGATGTGCTAGTCATATGCCATTCCAGTATTTATGTTTTTTTTTTTTTTTTTTAATACTATGGTGGGCTCAACCCCTGGGGATGGGTTGATGCAGCATGTGGTGCCGGGGATTGAACTGTGGTCCCTGTGGTTGCCTAAGCTTGCGTAAGAAGGCACTCTAGACCACTGAGCCATCCTGCTGGCCCTATGTTATGTTTTATTCTTATTAATTCTTTACTATCATGAAAACTTTTACTTAGTTTATATATTTATATATATATTAACCTATTCAAATATTGTGTATGAGTATTCTGAATTGATTACAAATTCGAACATATGATACTTAACATTCTGGCCCCTTAGTGGGACTCATTTAATTTTAATTTTGGAATATTGTTTTGAAATATTTAATTTAATTTTTAATTGATATTTTTCTGAATATTGTTTAATCTTAATTTTTGTCTTAAGATTTGTAGTGTACCTGTGACTTATAATCTACTTATAAAACATGGTATGATATTTTCTCCTATATTAGAAACTTTAAAAAGTATATTTCCATTTTCCATTGAGCTTATATGTCTTCTTTCTTGTCTTTTGCATGCATACACACATGAAAAAAATACACGTATATCCTGACATAAGATTGATACTCTTTTGTAGAAATGTTCCATGACCTTTTAAATGGGTTAATCTAGTTTAATTATATTTTACGTTGTCCTGGATAAGTAACATTTCAAGAGCTTTTTATTCTTTATCCAGGACCATGCAACAACTTCTCTTGCTTTCTGAATTATGCTCATATTTTCTATATGCTACATCCAAAGCTATTAGAATATTTTGAGTTTGTATAACAGGAAAACTTTACTTTTAATTTCCAAAGGTATGTTAAGCATAAAATTCAATGAAGATAGATCTTTTTTTTTCTTTCTTTCTTTCAGTCCTTTGAATTAGTCTAGCTTCTTACCCACTTGCTCTTTTTCTTTTTTTTTTTTTTTTTGTCTTTTTGAGACAGGGTCTCGCTATGCGGTTGAGGCTGGCCTTGAGCTCACTTTTGTAGCCCAGGCTGGTCTCAAACTCACACTGATCCTCCTGCCTCAGCCTCCCAAGTGCTGGGATTACAAGCGTGAGCCACCATGCCCGGCTCTTTCTTTTTTTTAATATAGAGTAAGATGCTACTTAACTTTGTTCTTCCATAGCCAAGGTTTTTATGTATATACTTTAATGACTTCTTTACCATTAGTTTTGGACAATTTTGTTTTTGTGTATCTTGGTATGATTTTATTCAAATTTCTTGTGCAAAAAGTTCATTTTTCTTGGAAATGTGCTATAATTTCAACTAAATTCAGAAATTTTAAATCTTTAAATTTTGAAGCTGGGCATGGTGGCGCACATCTGTAATCCCAGCACTTGGGAGGCTGAGGCAGGAGGATTGGTGCAAGTTTGAGACCAGCCTGGGCTACAAAAGTGAGCTCAAGGCCAGCCTGACCTGCATAGCGAGACCCTGTCTCAAAAAGACAAATAAACGGGGCTGGGGAGATAGCTCCAAGGCACAAGTGCCTGCCTGGCAAGTGCAAGGTCGTGAGTTTGAACCCCGGTCCCACAAAAAAAAAAAAAAAAAAAATCCATCTGCCAAAGGTTTGGGCCAGGTGGGATGGCTCAGTGGTCTAAAGCACCTGCTTGGGAAAGCTTGGGCGGCTTCAGGGACCGCGGTTCAATCCCTGGCACCACATGCTTCACCAGCCCT
>PVJA010058419.1:0-10065 GCA_004027025.1 Myocastor coypus
AAAAAAAAAAAAAAAAAGAAAAAAAGAAAAGAAAAGAAAGAAAGAAATTACCAACACAGTGAAAAGACAACCCACAAATTTTGAAAAAATTTTAACTAATAAGTATTCAGATAAAGGTCTTCTATCTAGAATTGATAAAGAACTAAAAACCATGAGGGTGCCAAAATTCAAAGACCCAATCCAGAAATGGGCACCTAAGATGAACACATACTTCTCAGAGAAAGAAATTCAACAAGCCTATAAATACATGAAAAAATGCTCCACATTGCTAGCCACCCATGAAATGCAAATCAAAACAACACTTAGATAGCATCTCACCCCAGAAAGAATGGCTACTATAAAGAAATCAAGGCCCAGCAGGATGGCTCAGTGGTCTAAAGAGCCTGCTTAGGAAAACTTGGGCAGCTGCAGGAACCGCGGTTCGATCGCTGGCACCACATGCTGCGCCAGCCCTGCCCTCGGGGTGGGCTGAGCCGGCCATAAAAATAAATAAACAAACAAACAGAAGTTCTGAAACAAGAAAAAAATAAAATAAAATAAAAAATTCTTTAAAAAAAAAAGAAATCAACCAACAACAAATGTTGGAGAAGCTGTGGGGAAAAAGAAACACTTGTCCACTGCTGGTGGGAATGCAGAATGGTACAACTATTATGGAAAGCAGTATGGAGACTCCTTAAAAAACTAAAACTGGAAATCCCATTCAATCCAGCTATCCTCCTACTAGGAATTTTCCCAGAAGAACTGAAAATGTCATATCATAGTGATATCTGTGCACCTATGTTCATAGCAGTATAATTTGTGATAGTCAAATCTTGGAAACAACCAAAATGCCCATCATCTGAAGAATGGTTGAAAAAGATGTGGTATTTTCACACAATGGAATATTACTCAGCTATCAAGAATGATAAACTAGAAGCCTTCATATATAAGTGGATGTATCTAGAACCTATACTCATTAGTGAAATAAACCAGACCTACATATGTAAATATTGTACAGTCTCCCTAGTTTAAGAACTCAAAAGAAGAAATTTTTAAAAAAAAGAATTATAAAATTAAGAGCAGTTGGCAAAGCTTTTCACTAAGAGGCTTAGGCATTTTATATACCCTTCAACTGTCTTCCAGACTGAGTTTAGATTGCATTCCCCTGGTAACTACTGATGGTAGCACTTTCCCACATGCCTCTTCAACATTTGTATCTTTTTTTTTTTGTGAAATGGTCTGCTGAAATATTTTGCTCATTTTTAAGCTGTGCTTTTGTCTTATTGAATTGTAGAGTATCTTTTCATGTAACAATAAAAAACTATATGCTGTTAAAAAAAGAAACAATAAAAAAAAAAAAGATTTGTGCTAATACTGGACAATTAAATTTCTATCTTAAACACTTAGTAACTAAAGATAACAATATATAACGTATTAATCATTTTTACTCTATTACCTTGCTTTGAAATTTTTTATTTTTCACTTTAAAATGAATTTTTTAAAAAGTTGGCAGCAATCTAGGTTAAAAAAAAAAAAATGTGCAGCTCACATTCTCCACTCACCTGTCTGAGCACAGCTGGAACTCGGGGTGGATATAATCTTGGAAATTGGTTCTTGGTTGGACTTTCAACTTTCATCCTTATCACTCACTAATCAGTTTCCAAGCCTTTGCCTTTGTCTTCAAATCCGCCACACAAACCCACATGCCTACTCAAGCCCTCCTTCCCTCAGCTTCCTGGTCCTCCCTATACGCACCTTTGCTCCCACTCTTTTCTTTCTTTCCAGGATCTGAACAGGTGGTGCCTCTGGCACACATGCTTCCCCTCAACTGTCCTCTGGGTTCCCTAACCTCTCACCTGGTCTAGGGCCTTAGGCCTTATTCAACACCAACTAGCCACTTGGTAACTTGACCTTCACCCTCTCTATAGGTTCCTGTCCTGTGGTCTTTTTTTCATGTGTGTGTTTTTAGAAAATTTCACACACGTTTAATTCTCTTGATTGGCAGCTCTTCCATTCACCAAACCCACAAGCCAGAAACAAAACAAAACTTTAAAAGTTTACTTTTTAAAGGCCAGCAAGATGGCTCAGTGGACCAAGTGCCTCCTTAGGCAAGCACAGGGACCAGGGTTCAATACCCATAACCACATGATGGAACCACACAGAAGAGGTCACAGAGACCAGGTGTAGTGGTGCACGCCTCTAATCCTAGGGCTGGGGAAGCTGAACAGGAGGATCACTATAAGACTGAGCTGCATAGGGAGACCCCATACCAAATACATAAAAAAAAATTTTTTTTTAATTTAAAAACTAACATCTTTCTAGAGCTCCCCCCCCTACCCACCTCTTTTTTACCTTCTTGTTCAGTCACAGTTGCTGTCTCAGACATCACAATTTCTTGCTTGCTTAGGATATGAAGCCCAGAGCCCTGAGCATGATAGGCAAGTACTCTACCACTGAGCTACATCCTCATCCCCACAGTTTTTAAAAATAAAGAGAAACAGTACTTTTTTCTTATGAAATTTAATATACAGATAAATAAAATAGGCTTTAAAGATAAAATTGGGTACACACAAGGAATGCAAACATATATCCACTCAAACAATTTACAGGCAGTATCTACAACAGCACTATTCCCTAAATAATCCAAATGTTCATCAACATGTAAATGGATAAGGAGCTTGCCAGGTAGCTCAACTGGTTTAAACACAGGATTCGGCAAAGTCTCTCAGAGGCCTGGGACCTCAGTTCAGTCCCCACCCCTACATGGAGTATGAGACCTGCCCTTAAGGCACCCTCAGCCAAAAAAAAAAAAAAAAAAGAAAGAAAAAAGAAAAAGAAAGATGTACATGGATAAAAAAAATCATGGTGTAGGAATACTAAAGAATCACTCCATTAAAAAAAAATAATAATAAGACCCATTAATACATGTGATAACACTCCAAATTTTTTTTTTTTAATTTTTAATTTTTTTTTTTCTTGTTTCAGAACCTTTATTTGTTTATTCACTCATTTCATGGCCGGCTCAGCCCGCCCCAAAGGCAGGGCCAGTGCAGCATGTGGTGCCGGGGATCGAACCACGGTCCCTAAGCCACTCAAGCTTTCCCAAGCAAGGGCTTTAGACCACTGAGCCGTCCCGCCGGGCCCAACATTCCAAATCTTGAAAGGAGAAATCTCAAATCATCATGCTGCGGAAACAATAGAAAATACATTGTCTTATTCCATTTATATATTTACACAATTTCCAAAAAGTTACAGTGACAGAAAGCAGATTAATGGTTCTAGAGCCAGAGGCATAAGAGAAAAACACCATTTGCAAAGGAGTACAAGGGAACATCTAGGTGACAGAAGTACTCTAGATGACAGTTGTGATGGCAGCTACATGGCTGTATATTCATCAGAACTCATCAAATCCCATCTGAAAATGTGTTAAGTCTAATCAATGTAAATGCTCAACTTTTTATTTGAATGAGCCTTTAAAACAACATTAAACTGAGCCTTCTAAATGTGTCTACTACAGATTTTTAATTCTCACTTCTTCTCTAAAGATCTAATGCATATTTTATTTCTTTCCTTTTTTTTTTTTTTTTTTTTTTTTTTTTTTTTTTTTTTTTTTTTTTTTTTTTTTTTTTGAGGCAGGGTCTCACTATGCAGTTCAGGCTAGCCTTGAGCTCACTTTTGTAGCCCAGGCTGGTCTCGAACTCGCACCAATCCTCCTGCCTCAGCCTCCCGAGTGCTGGGATTAGAGGCGTGTGCCACCACGCCCGGCATATTTTATTTCTAAGGTGAGTCAATCCCATATGTAACATTTGGTATCTCATAAAACAAAAATCCTTCTCTGCTAACTGAAAATATTTATCTGAGTTCTTTTTCCAGAAACCTTATTGAGGCAACAGTTTTAAACAGGCAGATGAATTTTATTATCAAGATAGCATTATCTAGGGCTGTGGAGATAGCTCTGTGGCACAAGTGCCTGCCTGGCAAGTACAAGGTCATACGTTCAAACCCTGGTCCTGCCCCCCCCAAAAAAAAACCAGCATTATTTTAATTGTGATTAAAAAAGCAGTGTTTTTTATGCCACCTATAATCTCAAATGTAAAAATTTCTCAGGAACTTCTTAAATGGAATCTCACACCCCAAAGGGTGAATATTAACCTTCCTCTGAGACACTATACCCAAGTAGAAAACACAAGGCAATGATTTTCTCCTTTATTCCCTTAGGATGTATACTTTTTCTTTCTTCTTTTTCTTTTTTTCACTCCTACCCCAACCATCGAATAAACAGTACATAAACATTGACTCTTTTGAAATACGTACGTAATAATCCATAAGTAGAATTGCTGTCAAAAAACTCACTTCCCATACAATCTATATTCAAACTGATTTTATAATACTGCTTCATTGCCTATTCTAATAATCAAGGAAGGACACACATATGGGATGCAAATCTTTACCTGTGAAGGCAGCTTTGTTAATCTTCAGCTAGAAGTGAGACTCTGTCTGAACTTTGTCTAAAGCCTACCTAAATACCCATAAGATAGTATAAGTACTGCATTTTCAGACAGGTATAGTATACATCTGTAATCTCAGCTACTCAAGGACCTGGGAAAAAGGAGAATTGTAAGTTTAAGCCTAGA
This sequence comes from Myocastor coypus, assembly GCA_004027025.1. Classification (NCBI taxonomy): domain Eukaryota; kingdom Metazoa; phylum Chordata; class Mammalia; order Rodentia; family Myocastoridae; genus Myocastor; species Myocastor coypus. Next base: position 4,614 of record PVJA010058419.1, read on the forward strand.
AAAAACAACTGTACAAGACCCTGTCTTTAAATAAAAGAGGTTGGGGTGTTAGTTCAGTGGTATAGCACTTCTCTAAGCAGGCACAAGGCCCTGGGCACAATTCCAAATATCACAAAAATAGAAAAAAAGTGTGGGGTGAGGGCAGGGTTCCTGCTGCTCCATACATAGTCTGCAAGGTACAGAAGGATCATAGTACAGCACAAGGAAGAAAAGTTTGATGGCAACTTATTTTTGTTCACTTAATATAAAACTTAGAAAAGCTGATCAATTTTGACAGTTCTACTAATTCACTGACTTGCTTTCCAAAAACTGAAGGATATTTCCAGCTCAATAGTCAAGTAACCAAAGATTAGTGACCAATGATTAATTTATCCTTTTAAGCGACCAGAAATAATAGGGATTACACACCCTTCACATTTTTCCATTCCCCATTTGTGGTTGCCACCAGACATCGCAAAGTCATTATGAATGAAGAAGACAGATTAATTGGGTTAAGCTTTACTTTTACCAGACTTTTTTCAAGTAACAATCTTGCTTTTTAAGTGACTTAATATTTGTTTCCTAATCAGACACACACACACACAAAAAAAAAAAAAAAAAAAAAATACTACACATATGAAACTGTAACAGCATACACATAACAAATACATACCTCTACAGAAAATCATGTTTAGAGGTCAGTTCAGAAACTTACGTTGTACTTTTCTAATACCTACTTTTACTATTATTCTCTTGTTGTCTGATGTGGCCAGACATTTAGAAGACTGTACAGCTTCTGTTTCTCAAACTCTTAAGAGAAAAACTGCGTTAGTTGGACTTCCCTTTTCCTCCCCTGACCATAATCTCCTGAAATCAAATTCATGAGTCAACAAACCACTGCTTCAGTTCCTCCCAGGAAGCACAAAAGCAGACAAGCATGGTGAAAACACTGTCTTATGCCCTAATACTTGTTTTAATACAGACCTTGTAAATGAAGCAAAATAACGTTAAAAGACATACAGTCATTCAAAGAGTAGGATTGCACTGCCACACAAGGACACACACCCTCCCCTTGCACAATATCAATTCCCGTCCACTCCCTGCTTTTAGTGGCTCTTCCTCGCTGCAGTTTCTGCACGTTCAGCTGATCTTCAATCACCAGAGAGCAACTCAGGACTCAAGTCCTGAAAGAGTACAAGCAAAACACATGAGTCGTGAGTCAACAAACACACCTACTTACAGGCATGGTGCCAATCTTCCAATAACAGCAGTGTGTGACATATCAGTAGTGTCTCCAAAAGTGCTTTGTTACTTTACCTGAATCTCCCTGCTCACTGTGCAACACAAAATTTAAGCTAAACACACTTGTATGTGACCAATCAGCCAACTAGGGTCTCAATTAGGACTAACTCCATTTCTGGAGTTCTGCAAGTTGATTCCCTCTTCCCTGTCAAATCTCAAGTGTCCGAGTATGCAAAAACAAATGTTTAATTGTAGAATATTCAACCCTAGACCTACCCGACAGAGAATTGGATTTTACTTATGCTAGTTTCCTATTAGCTTTCCTGTACAATTTCTTTCTTTTTTTTTTTTTTCTAAAGAATTTTTTTTAGGGGCCCGGCAGGATGGCTCAGTGGTTTGAAGTGCCTGCTTTCCTAAGCTTAAGCAGCTTCAGGGACCTCGGTTCAATCCCCGGCACCACATGCTGCGCCAGCCCTGCCCTCAGGGCAGGCTGGGCCAGCCATAAAAAAATGAGTGAATAAATAAAGGTTCTGAAACAAGAAAAAAATAAATAAAATAAAAGTGACAAAAGATACTACAATCATTTAAAAAAAAAAAAGAATTTTTTTATTTTATTTTTTTCTTGTTTCAGAACTTTTGTTTGTTCGTTTATTTATTTTTATGGCCAGCTCAACCCGCCCTCAGGGCAGGGCTGGCGCAGCATGTGGTGCTGGGGATCGAACCGCAGTCCCTGCAGCCACCCAAGCTTTCCTAAGCAGGCGCTTTAGACCACAGAGCCATCCTTGCGGGCCCCTGTACAATTTCTTTTCAGAGTACAGCCTATAAATAAAAGAAGTGGCTACTTTTGTTATGAATTGCAAATCAAGTAGCTGATCCAGTCACTAAATTCTGTGAAGGCTGACAACATTATCTGCTGGTTGAACAAGTTTTGCACCATTGTCAACACATTTAAATTTCAAATATAGGGCTGGCCAGGTAGCTCAGCGGACTGAAGCAACTGCTTAGGCAGATGCAGAGGTGGAAGTTCGATCCCGGGCCTGCCAGGCCAGTGCCGGCCCTGCCCCCAGGGCTTCAATTTGAGACTGGGCATAGTGGCATGCCTGTAATCCCAGCACTTGGGAGGCTGAAAACAGGAGGATCACTACGAGTCTGATCTGTGTAGTGAGACCCTATAGACCTTGTTCTAAGTACAAAAAGAAAGTCAAATATAAAAACTAATTGAAATAAATCTAAGCTATTTTCACAGTTTCTCCCTCTATTTAGAACAGAAGATTTGCAGACTGGCTTACAAGTGCAAAAGTTGCAAAAAAAAAAAAAGTTGTAATACAACTTCACATTAAAACTGCAAAAGGCTAGGAGGTTATATAAAGTTAAAAGTGTGGGGGGAAAAAAGCATTAAGCCTATGTTTTGGAAATACTGGGTAAGGGAAAAGGGAAATAGCTCAGCAGTCTAACCATCTGCCTGGCAATCACAAGGACTGAGGTTCAATCCCCAGTACCACATGTTATGCTGGCCAGTGGCTGAAACAAGAGGGTCATTATGAGTCAAGCTGTGTAGTGAGATCCTGTGCCAAATAAATAAATAATAAGTGTCCCTTCTGTTTCTGCAGGCCATGGAAATACCTAAAGCAATGCTTGTAAAACACAATTCTGACTTCAGAAAAGATAAGAATCTGATTAGAGAAATATAAATTCTAGAAATATATGTTAAATATGATGATTTTGATGGAAATAAAAAACTACGCAGGAGTGTCTCAAGGTCTGCTCAAGTCAGGGTTTCTGGGTTTGTCTCACTATGCCATGCTTCTCTGGAGACATATGTTCTTTCCACAGCTCTGCTTCTGGTCTCAGCTTCATTCTCAGACTCCTGGGTTACATTTTCAATTACCTGCTTGGCATCATCCCTGAGATTCTGCTGGCCCTTTTACTCTATGGAGCTAAAATCTTTTTTTTTTTTTTTTTTTAAGATTTTATTTTATTTTTCTTAAACCTTTTATTTATTTGTGTTATGGCCAACTCAGCCGGCCCTGGGGTGGTGTGGTACAGCATGTGGAGCCAGAGATCGAGCAGTGGTCCCAGTACTTGCCTGAACTTTCCTAGGCAGGCGCTTTAGACTGCTGAGCCATCTCGCTGGCCCTATGGAGCTAAAATCTGAGCCAGCTTTTCAACCTGGCGACTCTTCCTGCCCATGCCCTTGGTCCTGCCAATGGCTCCATTCACAATGTTCAACATCCTTTGGAAAGGCCTAGATAAAATAACAGTGTAGGCCTCTCTGATCAAAAACTATCCAGATATATACTCCAGACTCAGAAATTGTCTTCTTTAGCATTCACGTCCCCACCACCCATCGCCTGCTGGAAGGCCCCTCAAGTTTCTCTAGAATTCCTCACAGCCATCCTGTCATTCACATACCGCTGCTGAAACTCTAATCCTACCCAACTTTTGGCCAGGGTCTCAGAAATTAGTGTCCCTTCTGTTTCTGCAGTAACCTTTAGAAACCCTTATTTCTTTCCATGACCTATTAAATACTGACCAAACCTGTTGATATTCAGATCTTCCCAGTCCCCAGATCCACCACTCTTTTCCAGCCTTACCTTCTACAGCTTTCCACTAGATATCCTCAGCTACAGCCAACTCAAACTCACAATGCACGCTTAATAAAGCCCTCTGTAAAGTATAAAGAACCAGCATCCTGAGGCCAAAGACTTAAGTTTAAATGCATCCCTACTCTTTGTAGGCACCAATAGCCTAACTAAAACAGGGATGGTTCTGGAGAGATAGCTCAGCAACTTAAGCACCTGCTAGCAAGCACAAGGTCCCGAGATCAATCCTTAGTACCCCCCCACACACAAAAAATAATAAATAATCACAGGTACCATAAAGGATATGTTATATAATTACTAAACAGATAAAACAGGTTAATATAAAATACAAAGTAAAGCAAAGTAGAAATACCCAGTACTAGAACCACCCCAAACCTTAGACCAGTCCTCATACCATCCCCTGGTATATATTCAGCTCAAGAGTCACTTAAGGCCTAAGAGACTCAAAAGCTACTTTCACATACTCAGGTGTCTCTGCAGATTGTATAAATCATTCACCTTGTACAATAGCTACCTTCCTACAACTTTCATCAGTCATTTTGAGATGTCATTTTGAGATAGGATAAGCACCTGACTCTGCCCTGTGCACAGGGGCTTAGTAGGGGCTATCACACCCTACTTCTCTTAGCTTCCCTTTTATCACCCCATCCCAGAACAGACTAAGACAAATTGCCTCTCTCCCTCAGTGTCCTCTGACCACCCATGAAGTTGCTTCATTGCTCTTTGGAAGAGCAGCTCAAGTGTCAACTGTAGTACCCCTCTCCCACTGCAGATTCTGCTATCTCTTTAAACCTAGAGAGTATAACATTGGGTTCCACAAACACATCCTTACTTTTCTATTGTAAAATTTTACTTTAGCTAATAGCAGCCAGCTGTGTCTCTGTATCTTTGCCGGAGGAATATCAGAAGCAATGCTTGTGTTTGTAAAATGAAAGGCAAGGTGTGTGCACATCTGCAAGCACCAAACCAGGACTTTCACCAACATGATGTTCTAACATGTTTGGCATGCTTAGTTGAGTATCACAGAGAGTAAAATTCACCCCCACCACTCTAGGACTTTTGTTTGTTTTATTTTGATTTTTCTCATAGAATATCCCAATTCACTACAATAGCATACAAAAAGAACAGATTTGTGAGTTTGGAGGAGATGAAAAGTCAACCATCAGATTACTCATGCGTGAATGAAGAACATGATCCATTATGGTAAAATATATGCTTTCACGACAGAAGAGTGGTGTGTGTGTATGGTGAGGATGACTGATGGCTTTGACATGGGCCATGTGAGCCAAAAATCCTGTGACAGTGAATAAAGCAAGAATCAACTGATACACAGGAAACACAGATCTACATGATTCAAAGGATGAAAACAACAATGTGAGTACATATCTGGCCAGTCAAAATGTCACAAAACTGATCACACAACCAAATGGAACAACCAATGTTAGAACTAGGTCCAAGTTGGGCATGGTGGCTCACGCCTGTAATACCAGCACTCAGGAGGCTGAGGCAGGAGGATTGGTGTGAGTTTGAGACCAGCCTGGGCTACAAAAGTGAGCTCAAGGCCAGCCTCAACTGCATAGCAAGACCCTGTCTCAAAAAGACAAAAAAAAAAAAAAAAAAAAAAAAAA
>PVJA010058420.1:0-10088 GCA_004027025.1 Myocastor coypus
TTTTTTTTTTTTTTTTTTAACAGTTGACACACTGCATATTGTCCTCAACAATAGTTATACAGAGCACAGGGTGTGGACATGACACACCTTCCCATTGATATTGGTAAGGAAAGAAAAAAATTTAGAGTTCTCATATTAGGGAGACTGTATGATATTTACACATGTAGGTCTGGTTTGTTTCACTAATGAGTGTATGTTCAATATACATCCATTTATGCATGAAGTCTTCTAGCTTATCATTCTTTATAGCCGAGTAATATTCCATAGTATAAAAATACCACATTTTCTTCAAATGATGGGCATTTTGGTTGTTTCCAAGACTTGGCAATTACAAATTGAGCTGCTATAAACATAGGTGTACAGATATCGCTATGGTATGGTGTTTTCAGTTCTAGGAAAATTCCTAGTAGGGGGATAGCTGGAGTGAATGGGATTTCCAGTTCTAGTTTTTTAAGGATCCTTCACATTGCTTTCCATAATGGTTGCACCAATCTGCATTCCCGCCCACATTCTAATTTACATATGCATTCCTTTAACAATTAATGTCTTTACGTTTTCCTGATTTTTTTTTTTTTTTTTAATTAAGGAAAATAGCTGTTCAGGTCCTTTGCAAATTGTTTGTTTGTTTATTTATTTATTTATTTATTTTATTTTTTTTCTTGTTTCAGAACCTTTGTTTATTCACTCATTTTTATGGCTGGCTCAGCCCGCCCCGAGGGTAGGGCTGGCGCAGCATGTGGTGCCGGGGATCGAACAGCGGTCCCTGAAGCCGCCCAAGCCTTCCCATACAGGCGCTTTAGACCACTGAGCCATCCCTCCAGGCCCTGCAAATTGTTAAATTGCATTATTTCAGGTAGTAGTTCTTTATTATGTGACAGACATATGTCTTTCCTAAGATACATAAATGTGCAAATTTTTCTCTCATTGTCACAGTTATTTCATTTCCTTGACTGTAGTCCTTTGAAGCATTAAAAGGTTTTAATTTTCATAAGTCTATTTTTTCATTATAATTTTAATGATATATTTAGGAGACTACTGCATAATAAAGTTATGCCTCGTTCTGAGGGTTTTCATTTTAAGTCAAAGCCTTTGTTCAGATTGAGGGGCATGGTGGCACACACCTGTAATCCCAGCACTTAGGAGGCAAAGGCAGGAGGATTGCTGTGAGTTCTAGACCTGCCAGGTCTATAACATGAAATCAAAGCTAGCCTGAACTGCATAGCAAGACCTTGTCTTAAAAAGGACAAAAAATTAAAAATAAAGTTTTTGTTTTACTTTGCTATTTGTGTCACCCAAAGGGTTATTGGCTTTTTTTTTTTTTTTTTTTTTTGTACCAGGGATTGAACTCAGTATCTCACAGTTGCCAGGCACCAAAGATGGTATTGGAATTTGGTATAAACTGCAGAAGGTGAGGTCTAGCAGGAGACCTTCAAGTCACTAGGCAGGCCCTTGAACAAGACAAGGAAGGGAGCCACATACAATCCCCTCAGTTGCCATACTTGGGGTTAGTAGTTCTTCTCTGCCACATATTTCTGGCATGATGTGCCCCCACAGGCCCAGAGCAACTGGACCAACCAATCACAAACCAAAACCTTCCAAACATAAGCAAAAGTGAGCCTTTTCCCTATATAAGCCAATTATCTCTATAGTGACACTTAAGTGTGAAGTACAGGTGCAACTTGATTCTTTTTGTCCCAAACATCTTAGTAGTATCCTTGATGAAAAAAAAAGTTAGAATTTACTTCTGGAATCTCAGTTGTAGTCCACTGTTGAATATTCTTATACCCACCTCCAGGTACACAAGTCATAAGATTTCCTAGTATATAACAGTGTAGACAAGAACTGCTGTGTTGTAGTACATATGCACAATTGCCTTTGAAAAACAATACAAAACCATTTTCAAAAGCGAGCTATATTTCTATCAACAGTATCTGCATCCAACACTTAGAAACAAATTTTGTAATTCTGTCAATCTACTACATATAAAACGGTATCTTGTAATAATCTGCATTTTCCCAATTACTAATGATATCGAAAATTTTTTCATATGTGCTACTGCCCATTATTATTTCACAGTTCATGAAATTCCTGTTCATGACTTTTTCTATTTTTTCTCGTTTATTCTTTTATTATATGTTCTTTATATATACTGGATATTAATTCTTTGCTAAGTAATACATGTTACAAATACTAGTCTGTGGTCTGTCTTTTCAATTTTTCTTTAAGTTCTTAATGTACTTCTATTAATCTTAGTCTCTACGATTAGCTCATTTTTATTTGGCTTGAGAAATCTTTCCCTTATCTGACAATATCTCATGTTTTCTTCTACAAGTTTCAAAGTTTTGCTTTTCTCTATTTATATCTTTATTCTACTTGAAATTGATTTTTATGTATGTGTAAAGTAGTAATGAAAATATGTAATATAGGGGCCCAGCGGGATGGCTCAGTGGTCTAAAGCGCCTGCTTGGGAAAGCTTAGGTGGCTGCAGGGACCACGGTTCGATCCCCGGCACCACATGCTGCGCCTGTCCTGCCCTTGGGGCGGGCTGAGCCAGCCATAAAAATGAGTGAATAAACAAATAAAGCTTCTGAAACAAGAAAAAAATAAATAAAATAAAAAATTATTTTTAAAAAAAGAAAATATGTGATATAACCATTGTTAAATTTAAATAAAAAAAAGTAGTAACTTTTCCACCATAAAATAAAACTGTCCCACTCACTACCCTTGTCCCTCTACCTCCAATATCCTGTTCTCCTGCCTCTGTGACGTATTTAAGTTTCCATCTGTGCAAGGAGCACCTACTTGGCCTACTCCTATGCCAATTTTACATGCTCTTACTTAGGTTTCTCAAGTTGAATGTCTGAATGAAGAGTTACTCTACTGGTAACTCACCATTCTCTAGTAATGCCTAGATTCAACACAGAGTTGAATCGTTTTTAATGCAAGAATTTTATTTTTATTATTTGTCACGAAGTCTAATGTACAAGCACAAAGTATAGATGTAAAAGTTAAAGCAACTTAAACAAAGATTTGAAGGTCACATAATATTTTAATAATTACCACTGACATTTCAAACTCTGACCTATTGCCCTCACATTTACTTAGGTATATAATACATACAAAATGAACATATTAGTCAGAGAAAAAGGGTATGCATCAATCTGACATGACTTCAATAAGAGGTGAATGAAGTGTTAAGAAACTCCAGAGAAGCCGGGTGTGGTGGCTCATGCCTGTAATCCCAGCACCCGGGAGGCTGAGGCAGGAGGATTGGTGCAAGTTCGAGACCAGCCTGAGCTACAAAAGTGAGCTCAAGGCCAGCCTCAACTGCATACCGAGACCCTATCTCAAAAAAAGGCAAAAAAAAAAAAGAAAAAAGAAACTCCAGAGAGAAATACTTTTTAAAATGTTCCTGCTATGTTAAGTGAATAAGCTAGTCAGAGAGAAAAACATGGCATGATCTCACTTACATCTGGAATCCAGAATAAAGAAGTGAAAGATAACTGGTAATCAACAAAAGGCAACAGGACAAGGACAATGTGTGGTGAAAGGGCACAAAGTTTATAGCAAGATGAGAAGGTTCTAGAGTTGTTTGTGCAACACAGTTACAATAATGTGTCGCATATTTAAATACTACTAAGAACAGATCTTAAATGTTCTCAGTGAAAAAAGATGTACAGTGACAGAGAAATTACTGATTTAATCACTTCACATTATATATCAAGACATATTGTACTCTATAAATAACACACAATTTAAATTTACCAAGTTATATCTTAATAAGGATGAGGAAATTAGAATCTTCTTTAAGAGCAAGAGTCAAAGAAATGCTTTTATGTAGTGGGCAAAGAATAAAATAAAAACTAAATCAAAGCCGGGCGTGGTGGTGCACGCCTGTAATCCCAGCACTCGGGAGGCTGAGGCAGGAGGATCGGTGCGAGTTCGAGACCAGCCTGGGCTACAAAAGTGAGCTCAGGACCAGCCTCAACTGCATAGCGAGACCCTATCTCAAAAAGACAAAAAAAAAAAAAAAACCCTAAATCAATACACAAAGAAATATAATCTTTCAAATATAATTACTAGCCAGATGTGATGGAGCAAGCCTGTAGTCCTTGCTCACTTAAGTAAGGAGAATCCCAAGTTTGAGTCCTACCTGGTAACTGCAATTATCTTGTCTCAGAATTTAAAAAGGGGGCGGGGATTGCTGGGGATAAAGCTCAGTAGTAGAGCATCCTTGGGTTTTATTCCCAGTACCCCTCTCCAAAAAAAAGAGTAGAAAAAAGTCAAGGTAGGAGAATATTCTTAAACAACCTAGCACATCCAATTAAACAATACAGAGTTGCTCAAGTATTTTTCTCCCCTACTATGTTATTATCGTAATACATGAACAATGAACCAGTACCAGTGACATTAAACTAAAAGCTTAAAGGAAAATTGGGTTGTAGGAGGGAATATTTTAAGTCATTATAATCTAGTCTCAATCTTACACTTAGGGTAGTATTTCAAGAGGATCTGCTGAAAACAACCACAGAATTTGCTAGTAATGATGGACAAGCCTAGAATCTCAAGGGCTCAAGAAATTAAGGTGGAAGGGTAACCCAGCAAGACCCAGTCTCAAAAGAAAAAATAAGGATCTGGGAGATGGCTCAGCAGTCTAAACATCTGCCTGGCAAACACAAGGTCATGGGTTCGATCCCCAGTACTACGTGCTATGCTGGTCTCACCCCAAGCCAGGCACCAAGACTGGGTGTGGTGGCACATGCCTGTAATCCCAGTGCTGGGGAGGCTAAGACAGGAGGATCAGTACAAATCCGAGCTGCGTAGCTCAGAGACCCTGCTCCAAATAAAGTAAAATAAAATAAAATATAAAGCAAAAGAAGGGATACAGCTCAGTGCTCCCAGGACTCAATCCCCAGTATTATAAAAAAAAGAAACAATTATAGAACTGTATTTATTTTATCACCACTTCCAACCCCAAGCTAGACAAACTGACTTTTAATCTATGCGTACTTAGGGCCAGCCAGATAGCTCAGCAGACTAAAGCCTCTTAGGCAGAGCTGCAGCGGCCAGGGTTTGATCCTGGCATGCTGTGCTGGCCTTGCCCCTAGGGTGTGCTGAGACGAACAACTGAGCCTGGGTGTGGTGGCACATGCCTGTAATCCCCATGCTTGGGAGGCTGAAAACAGGAGAATCACTCGGAGTCCGATCTACAGGTTATCATAATTACTATGGATACAACTAAGTGGTAGAGCAGTTTCCTGTCATGCACAAGGTTCTAGGTTTGATACCAGCACCAAAAAGAGACAGAAGTCATCACAAGTATTTTTTTTTTTTTTCCTTCATCACAAGTTTTAATGATTTGATCAATGCTGTTTTTGGACTGGCTATCTAGAAATGTAACTAGAAACACTTAAATTTACTTTATAAGAGTATATGGTATTCTTATTGTTGGATATGAGCATTTATCATTATGATAACCTTCAATCCAACAATGTTACTTTTTCAGAACTAAGGACCTGAGAAAAAATACAGAAACAGGTATTTTCACTGCAGCACCTTAAAACAGAAATACATCCTTTTATAATCTATTAATAGTCAATCAAATAATGCCAAAGTTAAAAAAAAAGGTTAGAGATAACTTCACTGAGAATACTCATTACAACAACGTAAACTCTGTGATCCACTTTTATAAAAAGCACATTACTATTCACAGCATAGAGAAGAACATGAAAGTCTACAGATGCACAGGGGAGTTATCTGCAGTTGATGAGACCAACTATTAGAACTGTTCTTTTCTCTTTTTTTTGTATCTTTTCCCTATTTTATTGGGGGGAGGAGCAGAAATGAAACTCAAAACCTCACATTTTCCACTCAGGTGCTATGCTACTTACTGAGCTGTATGCCCAACCCTACCCTATCTTTTCAATAATATAATTTTTTATTTATAAAGGAAATAAGGGGCAGCCAAATAGCTCAGCAGATTAAAGAGCTTGCAAGCAGGTGCAGGGGCCCAGATCTGATCCTCAGCCTGCAGTGCTGCCCCTATCTCCAAGGCACACGGAGAGACAACTGAGACTGGGCATGGTGGCATGGGCCTGTAATCCCAGCTCTCGGGAGGCTGTACACAGGCAGATGACTATGAATCTGATGTAATAGTGAGACCCTGAACACCTGTAGGCCTTTCCTTAAAACATATACATACAAATATATATCTGTATCAAATAAATTTCTTTGTAATGGAAGCAACGTAATGAATCTATCAGTGTGCTTTTGTTATGAATCTTAAAATATAACTTCTAATAACATTTTGAGAGGATAAAACATTACCAGTAGTCAAACAGAATCACTATTACATGTCCTCTTTTATATATAAATATACTAGGAACACTACAACCTAACCATTTCCTTCAGGTGGACAACCCTATTCACTCTTCCACATTCAGAAACCAACAACCAAATGAACCTGCCAGAGAAAACACACCGCAAACAGGACTTTCCTAATTAAAAAATAACAAGCAAAGCCAATCAACCAACAGCCTACCCAACAATTAGAATGCTGGGTTACTTTTTCTCTCCTAGAAATTATCAGCAGCAAGATTTCTGCTGGCCTCTTAACTTGAAACGCCTGCAACGATTCAGCACTAATTTGGAAGGCACTGAGCAAACCTACAGAGCCACCTCCTTATCAGAGAACACATCACTTACTAAAGTCATTCTCCTATAAGAACCACATCAGTACCTAACTATCCCTAAATCCTTTTTAATTTTCTCACCCCTCTAGCCCAGGAAGAATTTCGCAATAATCCCACTTACCATTGTTGTTGGCAATTAATGTGACAAGAGTCTTCTTTGTACTGTCGCTGTTCTGTGCCCCGCTGCTACTAACGGTGGTGGATGTAGAGAGGTGCCCAGCAACAGAAGCATGGGCAGCGATGGGCACTGGAGCCGAGACCTGCTGCTGGCTCACAGAAACTGTGGGGAAGGGGAGGCACAGTCACTTGGAGACAGGGACAGATGACACTAAAGGATACTGCTCTAATCTTCCCTTTTCATATTGTTAAGAGTCTCAATAGCCAAAAAATTTCCTACTCATTCATAAATCCAACTGTTCATCTGATTTCACCTTCAAATTGTCCCTTGGTCCACCACTTAAACACAATCCCATCTTCTATGTCTCACAATCCCTGGTTAATTTAGATCACAGATTCCAGAAAACCAGGGTTTTAGTGTTTTACTTACCTAGCACAAGCAAGCCCCAGGACTTAAAAGGTTTATTAACACCGCTCTTGGTATTCATAATCATTCACATTAAGCCACCTATACTATCCTGTTCTGTGTCCTGTTTCAGCCTAAACCAATACCATCTTCAGATCTCAGAGAGCAACTGGTATAATTGGGGTGGGGGACCTAACACCCACTTTCTGCATTCAGGTCACACATAAATTTAATCCTAAAATACCACTTTTATGAAAGCTAACAAAAGCCTAATTTTGTAGACTATTCATGAAGGCAGACACAAAGCTATTTCTGCTCAGCTCACAATAAGTAACCAAGTTCAAGTAAAGCAAAAACAAACAAAAACTCAAGTCCATGGCAACTTGTCTGTTGACCAGGTACATAAATAAGCTCCGACACACACCACCACTTTAAATTTTTGCACATGTATCACATGGTAAGAGGACTGACAGGTGTTTGATAAACACTGGATGACAACCTTTTCCCAATGTTAATGACTTATAAAGAGCTTTGTCTTGATTTCTGGATGAGGAACTGAGGTGCTCCTAGACTAGAGCATGAAGAGAAGGTTAACACTGGTGATACCATGAACTAGATTTTTATTCTCTACCTCATATTTTCTTAACCAATATGTCAATTAATGTTTAATATTTTCTTAACCAATATGTTCAATTTAATTAATTTAAACAACAATCTAAAATTTTTTAAAAATCTAAGATTATGTTACCTGTGGTAGTTTTATCCACTGAATTATAATCTTCAACTACAGAGTCCTCAATGACATCGCTGATTTTCTGCCATGGCTCCAGCTCCTCCTCCTCACATTCCATAAACAGATCGGTGTCCGCCATGCTGCAAGAAAGATAGTTTTAGTAAGATTACTGACTTCAGAATTGAAGAAATAGTTTCACAGAAAATATGAGTTGAGGTCAGGCATGAAGGCACACACCTGTAACCCCAGCACTCAGGAGACTGAGGCACGAGAATCTCTATGAGTCCAAGGCCAGCCCAGTCTACATATTAAGTACAAGGCCAACCTGAAATGCATAGTAAGACCTATCCTGCAATCCCACTCCACCATGCGTGTGCACGCGCACACACACACACACACACACACACACGTATATATGAACTGGATTCTTGATTTCATCAGTAACCTCACCCTTCTATACTGCTAGTTGGTTTCCCCAACCTCACTTCATTTCCAAGCATTCAGAATTAGTTTTTATTCTTCTCACATGCAAATGTCATTTCTGATCCTTCCTTCAGCGATTCTCAACATGTGGGTCACAACCCCGGCGGAGGTGGAATGACCAAAACACAGGGGTTGCCTAAAGCCATCGGAAAATGTTATTTATTTGGAATTACAGTTTTGAAGTAGCCACCAAAATTATTTTTTGGTTTGGGGTCACTGCAACATGAGGAACTGTATTGCAGGGTCAAGGCATTAGAAAGGTTGGGAACCACTGCTTTATATTCATCCACACATTCATCTTAAGCCTGAATTGACTTCCAACTCAAATTTCTATTTCTCTTCCTGTTTATGTCCTAAGTTCACAATGGCCACTTCTACTTTCAAGTCAGTGATTCTCGAAGGTTGCAGAGCTTTTATTCTTGGTTATTAAAGGCATTCCCATGGCAAATTTAATAGACTTTTAAGAGTTTAATGTATAATCCCTAGCACTACAAAAAAAAATTTTTTTTTTAATGTTAATACCTAGAGCTGGAACCAGGATAAGGTAATGTCAGCCATGTGAGCATAGGGTTTAATCTTAGTATGTGTCTTCTCTGTAAGATGGGGGGGAACGACCTCAGTTTGCCTTCAGAGTTCCATCTCCAGCCTTTTCTATTTAGAGTGGTCTAGAGTGGGTTTGCAATCCTCCTGCCTAAAGTTTCTAGAGTCTCAGAACTAAGAAATGTAACACCATGCTCAGCTATCACACACTTACAGCGAGCTCCCTTTGTAGCCCAGGCGGGTCTCAAACTTGCAGTGATCCTCCTACCTCAGTCTCCCAAGTGCTGAGATTACATGCATGCACCACCACACCCAGCCACGTACTTCTTTTATAGAGCCTGTAACTCTGCCTTGTAAACAAAGGGCTGCCTGCTGCAATGGTCTATTCTGTCCTCAATTATCAGCTAGAGTTACTTTCTTTATCTTGGAATGAAAGCAGCATTGCTACTCAATATTACCATAAAGAGGGGGAGGAATACACACACACACAATTTTTTTCTCATACAGGCTCTTGTGCTAACATTTTGTCTTTGTAATTTTCTCCCATATCCATAAACCAAAGCCAAAATAACCTAACCATTTTTATTTATTTATTTATTTATCTGCAGGATTGGGGATTGAACTCAGGCCCTTGTGCTTGCCAGGCAAGCACTTATACTGAGCTACCTTTACCTAACCATTTTATTAAGTAGGTCATACAACCAGATCATAGTCATTTGGGCAGTGCCCAACAGATGGTGCTGTTTCCCTTGAAAATTTAAAATTTCATACAAGGTTCCATTGAATTAGCTGCTGTAATCTGGAGCACTTTCAGAACCACAGGTTTCTTGCAGTTTTTTGTTTGTTTGTTTCTTGAGGATTTTTTTTTGTGGGGGGAGGCTGTTTTCTGTGCTAGGGGTTGAACTTGGGGAGACTGTTCAATGAGCTATAATGCTAGCCCCTTCTTTTTTTTTTTTTTAAGAATTTTTTGCCGGGCGTGGTGGTGCACACCTGTAATCCCAGCACTCGGGAGGCTGAGGCAGGAGGACTGGTGCAAGTTCGAGACCAGCCTGGCCTACAAAAGTGAGCTCAAGGCCAGCCTGAACTGCATAGTGAGACCCTGTCTCAAAAAGACAAA
>PVJA010058421.1:0-10093 GCA_004027025.1 Myocastor coypus
TCTTGCCTCAGCCTCCCGAGTGCTGGGATTACAGGCGTGTGCCACCACGCCCAGCTAAGCTGCCGTACTTTCTTATGCACTCATCATTCCCTGCTTTGCTTATCCAGCAGGGAGGCTCGAGGGCAGCGGCCCTCGTTCCCACCGTGTGAGCCAAGGTCTGGCTTACCCTAAGTAGTGGGGAACCGCAGAGGTGGAAGCCCCTTTCTCTGTGCAGCACCATAACGTGAGCGCTTCCTACGCTGGTAAAGAGCCATCGTTACGATTTGCTGCTAAGACGCGAGTGTGCTACGATGGCACAAACCACATACTTAAGTATTCCTCCGCTGTTGGTCACTTAAATTATTATTAACTGTGAAACAGTACCTGGCCCGATGGTCACAAAGGAAGCCACAGTCATTTTTCTTCTTTTCAATTATTTTTCTCTTGATACATTCTCTAGAATGGAATTACTAACTCAAAGCGAAAAATAGCTGCTTTAATTCAAAATAGGAAAAACTAGTGTCCCACTGCATCAAGATTCTCCCTGGGGTAATGAGATAAAAAGTTAATTTTAGAAAGAGGCATACAATCTGGCACGATGTATGCCGAGCGTTGCTCTAAGCCTCTGTGACACCCGAGTGGGTAGAACGGTGCCTTAGTGGAGGCTGCGTTCCCGCGGGGTTCGGCAATGATGTCACCGTAGCAAGGGATGCAGTAAGTGAGCACGTGGCATCATGGAAGAAGAGCACCGTGCACTGCGGTAGAAAGGCAAAGGGCTGGATGGAGGGCTGCCGGCGTGGTGGGCTTTCCAGATCTGACCTCACTGAGGAGGTGACTGGTGAACAGACATGGGGAGGGACAGGCTACTCAGACCCTGACAGTGAGGGATGCCCGTGACAGACAGGGTGAGGGACAAGGACCAGGGAAAGGCTACAAGGAGCAGGCTTCAGAGACCCTGGGCAACTGTGGGCAGCACAAGGCGATTGATTTATAAATATGCACAGCTTCAATCAGATACAATTCGCACACATACAAACGCATATAAAATGCCCCATCTCAGCGAAGATGGCCGCGACACACTGGGAAAGGAAGACTTCAACGGAGAGAGATAATGAATTGAGATACATATGCAAGAATGTTCATCTGTTCAGCTGCTGAAACAAAAACTGCTGGACGCCAAGAGACCGATACACTAACATGCTACAGATGCCAACATATTACTGACACTAAGACAGCCACAGCAGGGAATTCGATATTCCACTCTCATAAATAGGTCAACCAGGGCCAGCCAGATAGCTCAGCAGATTAAAGCACCTGCTCTGGCAGACGCAGGAGTCAGGGTTCAATCCCTGGTGTGTCAAGTCAGCCCTACCCTCAGGGCGCACTGAGACTGCAATGGAGACCGGGTGTGGTGGCGTGTGCCTGTAACCCCAGTGCTTGGGAGACTCAAAACAGTCAGTCTGATCACTGCAAGTCTGATCTGTGTAGTGAGACCTCGTAGACTAAATATACTTTAAAAAGTTCAACTAGACAAAAAATTAACAACAACAACAAAACACAGAGTTAAACCACACCACTGAACAAACAGTTCTAGCAGTGTTTCATCCAACAGCAGAACACACATTTTTCTCAGCAGCACACTGAGCTTTTTCCAAAACACATCATACCTCAGGTCATAAAGCATCCTTCAAAGGTGTAAAACAACTGAGATAATCTCTGAATACTTTTGAATCATCAGAAGTGAAACTAGAAATCAATAGCAAAAGAAGCCACGGAAACCCTACAAACACACGGAGATTAAAAATACATAAGTGATTAATCAACATGTGACAGAATAAATCAAGGTGGAAATAAAGCTCCTACAATCAAGTGACAATGAAAGCACAGCACACGGGCCCCGACAGGCCATCGTGAATGCAGCTGTACAGGGAGGACGGCAGCTGGGCTCACTGCGTGCTCCTCTCAAGAACTGCGAAACGCAGAGAGATAACCTGAGGAGGTGACTCCAGGTCCTGGAAGAACAACATTCCAAGTCCAAAACTCATCGAAGGAAAGAAATGATAAAGATCAGAGCAGAAGTTAGTGAAGCTGACATAAAGAATCAGTGAATCAGAGTCAGTTCTTTTTTTTTTATGAGCAGAATACATTTATTAGGGGAAAAAAAGCTCCTGCCTGAGAGAGGGACAGGAGTGGGGTCCAGAGTGGGTGGTACCCCAGAGTCAGTTCCATGAAAGGATAAAATAGCTTCTTACTAAAAGGAAGCAACTCACACTGATGTAATTAGAAGTGAGAAAGTTCTTCACACTTTTTTTGGGGGGGACAGTCTGAATTTTTAAAGTTCTTAATATATTCTAGATATTGGTTCTTTTTCTGAGAAGTACGTAGTGGAAATTTTCTCCACTCTGTAGGTTGTTTTCCTCATTCTGTTGGTGGTTTATTGTGTAAAAAAAATTTAATTCGGTGGGATCCAAGGTTTTGATTCCCTATAATATTTCCTGTACAATCAAAGTTTTGTTCTTAAAGTTTTTGCCTACATCCATGTCTTCAAGAGTTTTGCCTATTCTATTTTCCAGCAGATTAAGTGTTTCTGTTTTAATATTTAGATCTTTGATCTATTTCAATTTTAGTTTAGCACATGGTGAGAGATATGAATCTAGGTTTAATCTTCAGCCATTGGAAAGCCAGTTTCCCAGCATGATTGACTAAGATGGCTATTGCTCTCCCAATCCAAGAATGGATGTCTGAAATGAAGGGACACTTCTCAGATGAAGAAGGGCAAACATCAAATAAATATATGAAAAAATGCTCAATATCACCGATCCTTTGAGAAATGAAAATTAAAACAACACTGAGATCTATTTCACTTCAAAAAGAATGGCCAAGATCAAGCATTCAACCAGTAGCTCGTGCAGCTGTGTGGGAGACGGAGCCCTTCTCTACTGTTGGTGTGAGAGGAAATGGGTACAACCACTGTGGAAATCGGCATGGAGGTTCCTAAGGAAAAAACAACACAAAAACCAGAGGGTCCATTTCATTCAGCCATTCCCCTTCTGCGTGTCTTCTTGGAAGAGCTAACAGTATCACACCATAGTGATGTATGCACACCTGTGTTTACAGGAGCACAATATGTCTAGCTAAATCTTGGAAATGGCCCACACACTCTTCAGTGGATGACTGGATAAAGAGAAGTGGTTTTTATACACAATGGAGTACTGTTGTACCACAGAGACAGAAAACCTGGAACATTTTTAGATAAATGGACACATCTTGAGACCATCATTTGAAGTGAAAGAAATCAGACACATGAGTTTAAATATCATATTGTTTTTCTTGTGTGTGAGAATCCCAAAGAGTAAATATAGATCAAAGTAGAGGACGGTCACTGAGAAGTAGACAGAGTTTGTTCAAATGGAAAGCGAAGCAAGGGAGGGGAGGGGGAAAGGGAATAAGGGGAAGGGAATTGAATGGAAGGAAATTGAATGGAAGGAAATGATGAAAGCAAAGCTTTTTCTTTTTCCCCCCTGCATTTAGTACAGGGTCTCACTATGTAGATCGGACTTGTAGTGATTCTCCTGTTTTCAGCCTCCCAAGTGCTAGAATTATAGGCATGTGCCACCATGCCCAGTCTCAACTGCCATCTCAGCGTGCCCCGGGGGAGGGGCCAGCACAGCATGCTGGGGACCGAACCCCTGTTGCTGCACTTTGCCTAAGTGGATGCTTTAGTCCGATGAGCTATCAGGCCAGACATTGAGCTATCAGGCCAGCCCCAACTATCTCGCGGGCCCCAAGAGCAAAGCTTTTGTGAATGGGAAAGGGATGAAGGCTTGAAAGGGTAGGGAGAATGGGAAGAGAAGAATCAGGCCGTGTCATTCCTAAGATGAATGTGACCATTGTGTGTGGCAAGCATGTACCACTCAAAAAAGAGAAATAGACAATTGGAAAAAAGAAAGAAAGAAAGAGAGAAAGAAAGAGGTGAAATCACAATGGACACAATCCAAATCCAGGGATTATAAGACACTAGTTAGAAAGCTTATATTCCAATGAATTGGAAAAACTAGAAGCAGGCACACATACATTACTAAAATTGATGCAACAAAATATAAAAGCCTTGAACACACCAATAATAGGCAGTGTAATAAAGATGGCAATAAAAAACACGTCTAGCACCAACAAAGAAAAGCTCAAGATCTGATTGGTTCACCACAGAATTCAACCAGAACTCCAGGGTAGATGCAATGCTCATAGTTCCTTAACTCTCAATGGGGAGAAGCACAGCTAAACCTATTCTTGGAAGCAACCATTACACTGATAGCAAACCAGATAAGGGAATTAACAAAAAATGAAAGCTATAGGCCAAACCCACTAGTGAACACAGACGCAAAAATTCTCAAAAAGATACTGGGAAAAATGTGATACATCATCATGACCAGGCATGCAAGGAAGGTTCAATACATGAAAATCCATAAATGTAATAAATAGAAGGACAAAACTAATCAGATCATCTCAACAGACACAGAAAAAGTGTTTGACAAAATCCAATAACCATTCATGATAAAAATTGATAAAAAGAGGCATAGAAAGATCCTATCTCAGCTTGATAAAGCCATTTACGAGAAACCCAATGCCAACATCATATCAAAATGGGGAAAACCTGGAAGCTTTTGCCTAAAATTAGGAACAAGAAAAGGATATCCATTCTCAGCACTCTAGTCTGAGAAAGTACTCATGACATGACATGATCTCTTGCATAGAAAACCAAAAACACTTCACCAAAGATCCTAGAACTACTACACAAATTCGGCAAAGTAGCAGATGCAAAACCAGCGCATAATAAACAATAGTATTCCTGTACAGCTAGAATGAATACGTGAAGAAGGAAATCAGGAAAATCATTCTATTCACAATAGTATAAAAAGTAATTCCTAGAAATTATCCTAACCAAGAAAATGAAAGATCTCTGAAAAGAGTGAGATCCAAGAAGACATCAGAAAATGAAGTTGTCCTTGATCCTGAACAGGCAGAACAAATATTCTGAAAGTGTTTTTTTTTTTTTCTCTACCAAAAATGACATATGCATTTAATTCAATGCCAATCAAAATATTAATAGCAATTCCTTATAGAACGAGAAAAAATAATTCTAAAATTTATATGGAACCTGAAGAGTCTCCGAGTAACAAAAGCAACCTTGGATAACAAAAGCAAAGGGAGAAGCACCCTAGCCCCAGATTTATAGCTATATTTCAAAGTCAGAATGATCAGAACACCAGGGCACTTGCAGAAAACAGGCATAATAGAACAGAACTGAGGATGCAAAAAAGCCCCAGGAATACTAAGTTCTGTATCTTTGATGAAGTATCCCAAAACCTGAGGAAAGATGAGCCCCAGATGGTGCTGGGATATCAGTTTCCAGAGGCAGAGGAATAAAATCAGACCCATCTCTCTAAAAAATGAGTGAAAATAGATCAAAGACCTAGATATAAAAACAGAAACAACAAGTCTGCTACAGAAAAAATTCATGAAGACGTAGGCATTACTGAGGGCTTTTTGGGCAGAACCCCATTAAACAAGAAATAATACCAATAATCAATAAATGAAACTATACCAAATTAAAAACCTTCTGCATAGCAAAGAAAACAACCAACAGGGTAAAGAGAACCTACAGAGTGGGGAAAAAGTGGGCCATCTATCCTTTTTTTTTTTTTTTTTTTTGGTGGTACCAGGGATTCAACTCAGGACCTTGAGCTTTCCAGACAATCTCTTATTTCCACTGAACTACCTCCCCAGCTCCATTGGGCCATCTATTCTTTAGATAGAAGATTAATATCTAGAATATGGGTAGAACCTCTCAAAAATTACACCTCCCAAAACAAAAGTCACAATCCAAAAAATGGGCCAATAAAACAAGCAGACATTTCTCAAGCAAAGAAACATGAAGAGTCAATGGGTACGTACAAAAGTTCCTGGCATCTTCGGCCAGGAGTGAAATGCCAATGAAAACAGCACTGAGATCCCGCCTTACCCCAAGAGGGCGGGGCATCACCAAGACCCAACCAACAAATACTGGCAGGATTGGAAGGCAGAGGATCCTTACCACACTGCTGGTTGGAACGTAAACTAGCGCAGACGCCGCGGGGCTCACTATGGAGATTCCTAGACGATTAAAAGCATATTCGATTTGACCCAGCTGTTCCTCTTCTGAGCACCTTCCCCCCAAATGGTAAAGATGTCGTATCCAGGGATCCCGGCACGGCCGGCTCACTGCAGAACGACTCATACTTGCTATTCGGTCATCAACACATGAACAGAGAAAGAAAACAGTGTTCCCCCCAACAGAGTACTAGACGGCCACAAAGAAAGATAAACTTGAGTCCTTCCTAGGAAAGACCCTTACCTAAGACCCTGAGGCTCAGAGCAACAACTCGGAGCAGAAGTTTAGGTACTGCTGGCTTCTATCCCATGAGAAGGCCAAAGCATAAATAAGAGCCAGTGAAAAGCTACGTGACAGGGCTCAGAGACAGCATTTGTGGGACGGGAAGGGATCTGACAGAGAGAGGGGAGCGGGAGCTAAAGGAGGAAAGGTGCAAAGGCTCACTGTGCAGAGTGTCTGCACCGATTCACCACGATTACTGCATCTATAGGATTTCACAAATGCATTCCCAATAACAGAAAATAAAGCACCTCATCGCAGCGCGCTGCCGCCACCGCCTCTGCAGGGCGTGGCGGAGAAGAGAAATCCCGGCTCATCGGCGGTCACCCATGGGCCCTCCTAGTTCCATCCCAGCGCGCCTCCGATTCCCTCCCCGTTGCCGGGCTTTCTGTGACTCGCTTCTAGCCAGGTTCAGCCTGTGCTTCAGGTCCAGCCTCGTGGTAGCGCACACTGGCGCTGCGCTCCTTTTCAGTCCGTTTCCATACCGTGTCTGGCTCATCCGGTCATCACGGTCATCACGTGCAGCTCTTCCCCTTTGGGGCCTTCGTGAACAGCGACTCCCACACAAGCCCGGTATGGCCACGAGTCGTCGTCCTTCCTCCGGGTTCTTCCTGAGCGAGCGGCATGGAGGCGGCTCCTGGGACCAGCTGCACCTCTGAGGACCTGCGGGTGGGCCCAAGGAAGCTGCGCCTTTTCACGTCCCCCCAGCACTCCAAGGGGGGCTCTAACTTCTCTATACCCCTCCCAACCCTTGAAAGATTTTTGCTTTTCACTTGTCGCCATCCTAAGAGGCCCTGAGGGACAACTCTTTGTGATTTGGATTTGTGCCCATTCCCTTATAAAACGTCACACTGGGCACATTTTCACTAAATGTCCGCTCAGATCCTTTGCCCCAGGGTTTGATACTTAGTTTTGTTTTTGCAGTGCTGGGAACTGACTCCTCAGCTCTCCTTTTCATTTAGAGACCCATCTGTCTAAAGTGCCTAGCTGCCCAGGCTGGGCTTGAACTAGGGACCATGCTCCTCAGTGTCTGACGCATGCTGGCACTACAGGCAGCTGCCACCCACCAGCTCCTGCCCTTTTTAAACTGTGATATTACCCTTCTCTAGTGATATGAGAGCATTTTATCCATTCTGGATATGTCCTTTATCAGATATAATATTTATTTGTAAACATTTTCCTTTTTAGTGGGCTATCTTCTCATTTTCTGGATGATGATCTTTGTATTTATTTATTTATTCATTCATTCACTCATTCATTTTTTTCGGAACTGGGGATTGAACTCAGGCCCTTGCTCTTGCCAGGCAAGCACTTATTCTACTGGGCTGTCTCTGCAGCCCAGGATGGTGATCTTTGAAACACAAGGTTTGAACTTCCGGTGAAGTCCTGCTGACCTGTGTGCTACCTCTGGTTGCTCGAGGGTTTGGTGTCACAGCTGTGCTTGTGCTTGACCCACGCTCCTACAGCTTTGCTTCTGTGTGCCATCCTGGGAAGGATGCCAAGGTGTGACGGAGGAGTCGCTGCAGAGGTTTCCACGCGGAGGAGGGACAGAGCCTGTCTTAGGCTGCTTAAGGCTCACACCCTGCATGTCCTTCCAGGGTTCAAGCTCACAGAAACACAAATGACCATGTCCTCTGGAGCTGCCACTTCAGCTATGTTACTGTTTTCTGTGCCTCTGGTGGGGTATGCTCCACCTAGCTGGTGGACTTCACGTGGACAGCCACCTTGACACTCCCTGCTCCACACCAGCACCTCTGTCAGAACAGGCAAAGCTGGGCCTGAGAGGCCAGATCCAGTGGGGGGAGGGCTTGTGCCAACACCACACGCAAGCCCAGGAGAGAGAGGGGCACAGGTATCAGCATCGGGCTGCCTGAGGAGAGAAGGGTGACTCTCCAGAGAAGGGCAGTGGCCTCGATGGAGTCCCTCCCGCAGTGCCAAAGGGGACAGCCATGCCTTGATTCTGGGAGGGGCCTTTTCTTTCTAAGAAGACCCATTCTGCAATTGAGTTTTCTGAACCAACTTGAGTACTCTGACTCTCATAATTAGGGGAAAATTGGGTCCACAAGGGCACTTATGCGCCCCCATGATGACGTGCTTCCAGGCCATGCCACCTGGGGTGATTCACAGCTGGCATTTTCTTCACAAAAAGCCCCTTCAGACTATGGCCACCAGCTTCCAAAATTTAACTCTTTGGGACAATTGAGAAAGGTCAATGTGACTTAATCTCAATATACCAACTTCACTGGATTCAGAAATGCTGAGCAGGTGGGTAGCCAGCCACTGGGGGTGGGGGTCTGGGTAGGAGGAGCAGGTGTGGCCCCGGGTGGCGCCTCGGATCCTGACTTCTTCCTCGCTGGTGCTATTCCCTTGCTTGGCTTCCCGGGGAATCAACTAAGCCAGGATGCTCCTGCGTTGGAGCCAGCCCACCCACCTTGAGCTGGATCCCCTAAATCCATGAGCCAAATTAAGCTGTAGGTGTTGGTATTGTTTAACGATGGGAAAGCTAACAGAGTCAAGAAGCAATTACGACACCCTTGCCAGAACCCTGGCTCCTCACAGGCCCACGCCTGGCCTGGCCTGGCCCTCCAGGGTCAGTGCAGTCTCTGTTGCTCCTCCTGAGGTTCTGTGTCTGGGTCCGGGCTACAGCACACTAGGCCTGCTGGGACTCAGAGGACTGGAATTTAAGTGTTGGAGACAAATCTATCCAGCCCTAAATATTTAAAAGATTGCTCTCCAACGCAGTCGTCTAGGGAGGCTAGCTGTTAATCAACAAATTCACCAAATATTTCTCACAGCAGTGCCATAACGCTGTCAGTGAAACTGCTCTTTGGGAATTTCTTTCAGAGACAGGCAAGTGACTCATGACTTTGTCCTCACAAATAGGTAGTGACAATAATTTTTAAGAGGGTGCTTGTCTTATTCCCTGTATTTGGCTTTCTGTGATTGTGTAGTCTCAGAGAAATTCACCTGAGGGGTGACTGACCACCTGCCAACATATTAAGGGACAGAAGCCATTTCAAAAGCAGCAGTTCTCACACTGCACTGAGTCATGATTGTGACTGGGAAATCTACGCGTTGCTTTTCCTGTGTCTTTGCTCTTGCTGACCACTGACACTGTAGAACATCTGGGTAACAGAGCACCAGTTTGTTTGTTTGACAATAATGACCTCATCAAGTGTCCTGTATCAAGGCCCCACCTCCATCTTACCTGCTCACACTCACAACTTCATGGCCAAAGACAAAGGTAACTGCTATGATCTTTCACACAAAACTAAAATATTTTGACCCAACAGGGATACCTTCAAAATCCCAGGATACAATTGACACCTCAGATGTATTGATTGTGACTCTTTAAAAATATAAAAAATCCTTAATTATAGTGCATGGAACGCAGAGCTAGATTGGTGAGATGAACTTTAGGAGGCTTAGACTCAATAGCCTCCAACATCACAAGCTTCACTGGTGGCCCACTGCAATTGCAGAACATTTGACTGTGTATGTATCTGGTTCCTCTTAGTCCAAAGAGAAATATATTCTTTCCTTTTTTTTTTCTTTTTTTTTCTAAACAACATCAATAGGGAGGTGGGTCATGCCCACACACTGTACTCTGTAGAATGATTGTGAGGACAATATGCAATATGTCAACTCTCAAAGAAAAGAAAGGGGAAAAGAAAAAAAAAAAAAAAG
>PVJA010058422.1:0-10044 GCA_004027025.1 Myocastor coypus
GGTCTCACTGTGCAGTTCAGGCTGGCTTTGAGCTCACTTTTGTAGCCCAGGCTGGTCTCGAACTCACAACGATCCTCCTGCCTCAGCCTCCCAAGTGCTGGGATTACAGGCATGAGCCACCACGCCCGGCTTTAAAACAGACACATTTGGGACACTGAGACTGAAGAGGACAAAAGTATCAAAAGATCTACAAAAGAAAAAAACTGAAAAGGTGCCTCCTTTTTGTCAGCTATTCATACATCATTCAGAAATGACAGAACTTGAAAGGAGAAACAAACTAAAAAAATTCACAGGTCAGTGATTATAATAATTCAGGGTGGTATTGACAAAGATAGCCAATGTATAACAAGATATCCTGTAATCAAAAAGAGGGAAAAATACTACTATAAAATAAGTGTGCACCTTCTAGACTAAACAATACGGGACTCATTTGTTATTTATTCAAAACAACAAATAACACTCCAAAAGGTCATTTACAATTTATATTAAGTCTAATAGACTAAACAGTTGAAAAATACATTATAGTGCAATATATTTTCACTATAATGGATTTGTTAGGAGGTTGTTATATTTTCACTGGGATTATAACTAGGATATCTATCATCAGTGTCTTCATTATGTTCACTGGGTAGACAGTTTATTGAAATTAGACCACCCACAGAAAAAAAGAAAGGCCAACACAGTGGTGTGAAGTGTGTTGTTCGAAGGGTAATAAAGCAAAATGAATTTGGAAAAAGACTTAAGACTTTCTGTCCAGATTGTAACATTGTGTTGTGTATTGATTGTTTTAAGGTATATCATATAGAGTAGATCTTACAGTACACCAATTTATTGAACTTTTTTTTTTTTTCAGGAGTGGGGCTCAAACTCAAAACCTTGCACTTGCCAGGCAGGCACTTGTGCCACAGAGCTATCTTCCTGGCCCCTTCTTTGTCTTTTTGAGACAGGGTCTTGCTATACAGTTCAGATTGACCTTGAGCTCACTTTTGTAGCCCAGCTGGTCTTGAACACACACAGATACTCCTGCCTCAGCCTCCCAAGTGTGGGGATTATAGGCGTGCAGCACCATGCCTGGCTTATTGAACAAATTCAATGCAATTTTCAATTTTATATTTCCTATTATCTCTTAAAGATTAATGAAAAATATGCAGCTTTTGGTCATTCTGTATTTAAATACTTGGACTGGTAGGTCAACTGGTTGCATTCCACTTCTTAGAGGTCATTTCCTGATAATGAAAAAAAAATTTTAAATTTAATTTTATTTATTTATTTATTTTTTCTTTCTTGTTTCAGAACTTTTGTTTGTTTATTTATTTTTATGGCCGGCTCAGCTTGGCTGGAGCAGCATGTGGTGCCGGGGATCAAACCACGGTCCCTGCAGCCACCTAAGCTTTCCTATGCAGGTGCTTTAGACCACTGAGCCATCCTGCCAGGCCCCCTGATAATGAAAAGTTTAATATATTTGACCACCATCTTTTTTTTTTTTTTGCGGGGACCAGGGTTCAAACTCACAACCTTGCACTTGCCATGCTGGCATTTGTGCCACGGATCTATCTCCCCAGCCTGCGACCACCATCTTTTTTTTTTTTTTAATTTTTTCAAGAATTTTGAATTTTATTTATTTATTTTTTTCTTGTTTCAGAACTTTTGTTTGTTTATTTATTTATTTTTATGGCTGGCTCAGCCTACCCTGAGGGCAGGGATGGTGCAGCATGTGGTGCTGGGGATTGAACTGCGGTCCCTGCAGTCCCCCAATCTATCCTAAGCAGGTGCTTTAGACCACTGAGCCATCCCGCTGGGCCTGACCACCATCTATCTATCTTTCTTTCTTTCTTTGTTTCTTTCTTTCTTTCTTTATTCATTCTTGTTTCAGAACTTTTGTTGGGCTATTTATTATTTATTTATTTTTATGGCCAGCTCAGCCTGCCCTGAGGGCAGGGCTGGCGCAGCGTGTGGTGCCGGGGATCGAACTGCGGTCCCTGCAGCCACCCAGGCTTTCCTAAGCAGGCGCTTTAGACCACTGAGCCATCCTGCCGGGCCCCCTTTAATTTTAATTAAAAAAATTTTTTTTTCTTTTTTTGAGATAGTATCTCACTATGTTGTTTGGCCTGGCTTATATCAGTCTTCCTGTCTCAGCCTCCAAAGTGCTGGAATTACTGGCATACACCACTATACCCATCTCTACTCATCTATTTTATGCATATTCTTGAACAATTAATTAAGATGTGAATGAATTTTTTTTTCTTTTAATGACTGGCCTAGCCCACCCTGGGGCTGGGACTGACAGGGCATGTGGTGCCAAGGATTGAACCATGGTCCCTGTGCTTGGCTGAGCTTGCCTAAACAGGTGCTTTAGACCACTGAGCTATCTCACTGGCCCACGAATGAAATTTTTAAATTGTACATTATTTACTTTTTTTTTTTTTTCTTTGCATTACCAGGGATTGAACTCAGGATATTGTGCTTACCAGGCAGACACTTATACCACTGAGCTATCTCCGTGGTCCTACATTATTTACTTTTGCAAAATAAATTTCCACGTAGAAATTACTGTGAGAGGTTTTCCCTTTTCCTTTATGGTACTAAGAATTGACTCCCAGGATCTTGTCAGGCCAGCCAGGTACTCTACTGTAGAGCAGCATTCCTAACCCTTAAAATATTTTATTTAAAAGCAAGGTCTTGGGGCCGGGGAGATAGTTCTGAGGCACAATTGCCCACCTGGCAAGTGCAAGGTCATGAGTTTGAACCCTGGTCCTGTGAAAAAAAAAGAATAAATAAAATCAAGGTCTTGTGAAGTTATCTGGGCTAGTTGGCTGGCTTCATAGTTGCAGCCTTTTTTTTTTGCAAGACTAGGGTTTGAACTCATGACCTTGCACTAGCCAGACAGACACTTGTGCCATGGAGCTATCTCCCCAGCCCCCCTCTTGCAGTCTCCTTGAGGCTTTTTCTTTTCATTTCTTTCTTTTTGAAATTTTAGGGAAGGGTCTACAGGGGCGTTCAGGGTCTTACTACTAGGTCAGACTTATAGTGATCCACCTGTTTATACAGCCTCCCAAGAGCTAGGATTACAGGCATATGCCAGCACACCCAGTCTCAGTTGCCTCTCAGTGTGTGTGTGGGGCCCTTGCAGGGCTGGCACAGCCTGAAGATTGAACCCCAACCCCTGTGCCTGCTTACAGGCACTTTAATCCACTGAGCTATTTGTCTTTTCTTTTTTCTTTCTTTTTTTTTTTTTTTAGAATTTTTTATTTTATTTTTTTTTTTCTTGTTTCAGAACCTTTGTTTATTCACTCATTTCCATGGCTGGCTCAGCCCGTCCCGAGGGCAGGGCTGGCGTAGCATGTGGTGCCTGAAGCCCCCCATGCCCTCCCAAGCAGGCATTTTAGACCACGGAGCCATCCCACCGGGCCCCTCTTTTTTTTTTTTTTTTTTTTTTAAACTTTATTTATGATATGGCTATCTCAGCCTGCCCTGAGGGTGGGACTAGCACAGCATATGGTACCAGGGATTGAACAGGGTTCCCTGTGGTTGCCTAAGCTTGCCTAAGCAGGCACTTTAGACAGCTGTTGTTGTGTGTTTAAATTAACAGACTTAAATAATAATTCTTATTGTACTGCTATTTTAGTGATGCAAATTTTCTTTTTCACGTTTTTGTGAAAATTGGCCACAAAGCCAATGTGCTGTAGAGATTTTGGTTGTCAGAAATTAAAAGCTTAGCCGGGAGTGGTGGCTCACGCCTGTAATCCCAGCACTCGGGATGCTGAGGCGGGAGGATTGGTGTGAGTTCGAGACCAGCCTGGGCTACAAAAGTGAGCTCAAGGCTAGCCTGAACTGCATAGCGAGACCTTGTCTCAAAAAGACAAAAAAAAAAGAAATTAAAAGCTTAAGTATTTTAGTAATAAAAGAGCCCCACTAATTATACACAGTAATGGCTTTGCTGCCATTTTGTTATTTATGTCAGGTCTCTGACTAGAATGAAAGTGAACTCCAGAGTGTGGAAAGCAGCAGTGGCTGTGCCAATGAAATGGAAGGAAATCATTTCCATTTCTTCTGTTTGTGTGAAAGAAGCACCTGTCCAAGCTGTCCAGGGATAAATTGTAGGTCACATTAGTGTATCTGTATCCATATGTAGGACTATTTAATGTTGTGATTGAATAAGACTTTTTGGAATTTTTTTTTTTTTTTTAAACACTTTCTTTTTTTTTTTTTTCTTTTATTTAATTTTATTTATTTATTTTTTTCTTGTTTCAGAACCTTTGTTTGTTTATTCACTCATTTTTATGGCTGGCTCAGCCCACCCCAAGGGCAGGGCTGGTGTAGCGTGTGGCGCCGGGGATCGAACCGCAGTCCCTGAAGCCACCCAAGCTTTCCCAAGCAGGCGCTTTAGACCACTGAGCCATCCCGCTGGGCCCCTGAATAAGACTTTTTAATATTTATTTATTTATTCATTTATTTAGTACATGGTCTCAGCCTCTCCAGTGCTGGTGTTACAGGGCAGTGCCACCATACCCAGTTTCAGTGGTGGGCACAGTGTGTTGTGGCATAGAGTGGGACCAGCATGGCATGTGGTACTGGGGATTGAACCCAAGTCCTTGGGGTTGCTAGGCAGGCACTTACAACGCCTAGCTATCTTCCTAGACCTAAGACTTTTTAAAAAGTGCTATTTCTGTTTTAGGCAACGCCAGATCTGTGGTTAATCTCAAAGAATTTCCCTGTCTCCTGTTAACATGCTTTGCAGGGATATTAGCGAATATAGAGTGAATGAAAATACTTTGAAAGGACTGGTGAGATAGCTCATCAGACTAAGCTCCTGCTTAGGCAAGCACAGAGGCTGGGATTCAATCCCCGGCATCACTTGCTGCACCAGCCCTGCTCCTGGGTGTGCTGAGCCGGCCACTGAGACCGGGTGTGATAGCGCATGCCTGTAATCCCAGCACTGGGCAGACTGAAAACAGGAGGGTCACTGTGAATCTGAGCTGCATAGTGAGGCCCTGTAAAAGAAAGTGCTTTCAGAAAAAAGTTCTGTTCTTATGGGGAAAATATGAATCCGTAGTATGTGTGAAATTCATACTGCTAACATTGCAGCCTGTGGCATTACAGTAATACTAGTTGTTTACCATATTAGCTCTTTTTTGTCAGTATTTTTTGCAGTGCTGTGTATCAAACTTGGGACTTTGCACTCGCCAGGCAGTCACTTATGCTGCTGAGTTATATCTCCAGCCCCTTACTTACTTGTTTTTGAGACAGGGTCTCACTTTGTAGTGTAGGCTGGCTTTTACAGTTCCTCCTGTAACAAATGTGGAGACATCAAGCAACACAAACTTTTTCTTTTTCTTTTTTTTTAGGGGGACCAGGGTTCAAACTTACAACCCTGTGCTTACCAGGTGAGCATTTATTCCACTGAGCTATCTTCCTGGACCCCCACAAACTTATTCTTACATTTTAAAAAATTATTATCTTATATTTTTTGATCTCCGGAGTTTGTCATGGATCTGGCTGGGCTAAAATGAAGATACCAGCAGAGCAGCATTCCTGCTGAAGGTCTGGAGGAAGAGCTCCTCCTATTACCTCTTCCACTTCTCAAGATCTCTTCCGCTCAGTGGCTTTTGCTCCTCTTCCAGTTTTAAATCCAGCAGGTATTGTCTTCAGATCTCTCTATAGTCTTCATCCCTTCCTTTTCTCTTGCAAGGATTTTTTTTTTTTTTTTTTTTTTTTTTTTGTCTTTTTGAGACAGGGTCTCACTATGCAGTTGAGGCTGGCCTTGAGCTCACTTTTGTAGCCCAGGCTGGTCTCGAACTCACACCGATCCTCCTGCCGCAGCCTCCTGAGTGCTGGGATTACAGGCATGCACCACCACACCCAGCCTCTTGCAAGGATGTTTTTTGTAACAGTGAGTCTCCCAAGTGCTATCCAGGTCCTTTGTTAGAAGTGAAGCAGTACCATTTGTTTTTCTTCCCATAACTAAAGAAAACTTGTACACTTTGGTTTAGAAATTAAAGATTAGTATGACTTTTATTTTATTATTATTATTTTTTAATTTATTTATTATTTTTATTCTTGTTTCAGAACCCTTGTTTGTTTATTCACTCATTTTTATGGCCGGCTCAGCCTGCCCCAAGGGCAGGGCTGGTGCAGCATGCGGTGCCGGGGATCGAACCGCAGTCCCTGAAGCCGCCCAAGCTTTCCCAAGCAGGCGCTTCAGACTACTGAGCCATACCGTGGGGCCCCTAGAATGACTTTTAAGTATCTGAACACTTAAAAATTATGTAAACAGTAAGCTACTCAAAAACAACTCAAATGCAGTGTGACATAATACCAATTGTTTTTGTGTTTAGGCCACACTTTGTATTAATTTATAATGGATACAAAAGAAGGATGTCATTTTATTAGAGATCTAAATTCTTTTTATGTGTTGTTTTCAACAGTGATCACATTGTCAGTTTCTCCTAATCCCATGACAGTAATAATAATTTTTATGAGTAGGAAATGCAAAGCTTCATGTAATGGTACATGCAAGACATGAAAAATGTCTTGGGAAAATACATATTGCAATAAGTTGTCAGTAGTTCATATTGCTTGTAGACTTATTTTTAGATTCATGGTAGAAAAATACTAAGTACAATTATATACATGTTTAGTTTTTATTTTTTTAGTCTTTGAGACAGGGTCTCACTATGTAGTTCAGGCCTAGCTAGCCTTCAACTCACTCTTGTAACCCAGGCTGGTCTTGAACTCACACTGGTCCTACCTCAGCTTCCCAAGTGCTGGGATTACAGGCATGTGCTATCACGTCCAGCTAAGTGTTTAGTTTCTTGTGAAAATATTTTTATAGTTTATGAGTCTTCAGGGTTTTTAACTCTGGCATTTAATAAAATATCTTCCATAATTTAATTTTTTTTTTTTTTTTTTTGTCTTTTTGAGACAGGGTCTTGTTGTGCAGTTCACGCTGGCCTTGAGCTCACTTTTGTAGCCCAGGCTGGTCTTGAACTTGCACCGATCCTCCTGCCTCAGCCTCCCGAGTGCTGGGATTACAGGCGTGCGCCACCATGCCCGGCCATAATTTAATTTTTCTAATGAAAATATTACTTGCTAAAATAAAAGACTGGGGGCCAGGGATATAGCTCAGTGATTGAAGTACCTGCCTGGCAAACTCAAGGTTGTGAGTACCAACCTTATATACCAAAAATATAAAATAAAATAAAAGACTACTGCAAATTCTGAAAAAGTTTAAAAATAATTCAAACAAATTTTGTTGTTTTTTCTTTGTGATCTCATTACCTATTGGTTTTATACTGAATGCGTAAATAAGTATACTACGAATATTTTCTAAATTTTATTCATGAATCCATTAGGGGGAAAAGCCAATCTTTATGTATGAAATTTGTGCTATTAACATATAGCCTATGATATTTCAATAATACTAGCTGTTTAATGGTATTATCACGGTTTTGTTTCTTTTTTTTTTTTTTACGGTTTTTTTTCTTTTGTTTTATGTTTTTTGAGACAGGGTCTCACTTTATATATAGTTTCGGCTGTCCTCAAACTCACCGTGTAGCCCAGGCTAGCCACAAACTCTTGCACATCTTTCTGCCTCATCCTTTTGAGTGCTGGGATTATAGGTGTGTGCCACCATGCCCAGCTAGCTCCTGTTAAAATATTTAAGTTGTTAATATAATTCTCTGGCCCCTTACTGTAATACTCCTTTCTGTTTAGGGTTGATTTATTTATTAATAATGTGTGTGGCACTGCACCTGCATTTAGAGAATCAGAGATATATAGCCTCATGACTTCAACATAAACTTCCTTTCTCTCAGTATTCTGTGATACCTGTTGTTTTTATTTCCCAGGGTTACTTATCTGCTCTCATTACATGTTTCTAAATGAGTTTTATAGCATAGAAAGCCCTTCAAAACTAGACCACTTGGAACTCATAATGTTAGGAAGCCAAGAAAGGTCCAAATGAAAACTGTTAGTCCTGGTTTGTTGTCATTGGAGAACAGATCTTCTTCCTCCCACCTTAGGGGGAGATTCATTTCTAAGTTCACTAATGTTTGAGGTCCCCTGCACACTCTCCCTATCCCACATTCCCAGCTTCTCAACTGGGTGTTTTCCTGTTTTCCAGAGAACTTTTCTCTGTTCATCAGTAGGAGAGTCTGTCTTATTTATCTTTTATCTCTAGTGCTCAGGATTTAGTATAATACAGGCAGTCAATGAGTGTATGAATCTCACCAAGAGTGATTTCTGAGCCTCATCTCCATTCCTTGTCCTTTACTGCTTTCTCTCTCCAGTAATAACATAAGCTGTGCAGTATGTGTGATTCCAGGGGCTTTATCTGCATTTTCAGCCTTAAAACTTAAGTGCTTAGCTCATTGTCTACTCAATAATCGATACTTGTTATATTAGAGAAGCTTGTGTAGACCTCGGACATGGAGACAACCTGGTTGTAACTTTTGGTGGCCTTCCCTTATAGCCCCAACAGAAAGGGAAGGAAGGAGGAACTGGCACAAATGTCCAGCACATTCAGAATTCTTTTTTTTTAGAATTTTTTGTTTTATTTATTTATTTATTTCTTGTTTCAGAACCTTTGTTTATTCACTCATTTTTGTGGCCGGCTCAGCCCGCCCCAAGGGCAGGGCTGGCACAGCACGTGGTGCCGGGGATCGAACCTAGGTCCTTGCAGCCTCCTGCAGGCGCTTTAGACCACTGAGCCATCCCGCTGGGCCCCTGCATTCAGAATTCTTGAAGAGGCGCTTGCTGGTTAGCTCAATTGTTTAAAGCGCTTGCTTTGGCAAACTCTGGTGCAGGGGAACTGTGGTTCAATTCCCCGCTCCACATGCCGCATGAGACCTGCCGTTAAGGAAGCAAAAAAAAAAAAAATCAAATCCTTTTCAGAACTCTTGCAGAAAAGAGACCCCCATACACTTTAGCAGTTACTCTATTCCATTCTTTCTCTCAGCTCCTGGCAACCATTTATCATTTTTCTGACTATATAAATTTGCCTTTTCTGGACATTTCATAAGAATGATATAACTTGGTATGTGGCCTTTAAACTCTTATTTAAATTGAGTAAAGATGATAGCATAGCAGGATATTCTATAGAAATATTTCTAGTTTTCAGAAAGTAGGGCAATCGTTTCTAACCTGAGCCTGGTAGAATGGCTCCCACAGAGGAGGGGTGTGAAAACAAAAGCTGCTTTGTCATCAACAAGATGATGAAGTAAAAATAGGGCATTGGCCTTCACAAGTGCATATTTACAGGGTAGCCTTCTTGTGTACTTAAAAGAGATCCTAGGGTCTGCAAATTGAAACCAGGCTCAGCCAAGATATCTGGCCCAAACAAATAAGGACAATGTCATACCTTCTCTATACATGCATGTTGAGAAAACTTAATGAGGAAAAGAGTCACCAAATAAGTTCTATTCTTTGATAGCTGTGTTCCTATTGCCACTTTCAGAAATCTAGGAAGTAATTGGGTGTGGTGGCACAAACCACCCAGTGCATAGGTGGCTGAGGCAAATGAAAATTAAAAGTTTGAGGCCAGCCTGCCAGTCAAGACAATATAGTGAGACCTTAGCTCAGATAATCAAACATCTCCCCCAAAGCAAACGAAAAGGACAATGGAAGTCATTAGTATTACTTGTTTTGTTTTCATTATTTAAGTATCAAATTTACATTTTTTTCCTCATTAGTTGAAGAGTAGTCAGTCTTAGGCTTTTGCTCAGCTGCTGGAACCAGCAAATCTTGTTCCAGACAGGTAACTTCTGTTGATAAATCTTCAGTTTGTTATATACAGATGGAGTGAGACTACTTTTGTTTTGCGATGTCTTGGCAGTATGAGGTTGGTGGTACAAACCTCTAGTCCCAGTCACTCAGGAGACTGAGACAGGCAGATCATGCCCAGGAATTCCAGGCTAGCCTAGGTACATAGTGAGATCATGTCTCTTAAAAACAAAACAAAACAGCCGGGCGTGGTGGCTCACGCCTGTAATCCCAGCACTTGGGAGGCTGAGGCAGGAGGATCGCTGCGAGTTCGAGACCAGCCTG